>PVJN01012103.1:0-52174 GCA_004026805.1 Lasiurus borealis | reverse complement strand
TTTTTTCTTGAACATAATTTTAGTCTTATCCAATATTTACTAACAAATACCATTAAAAATAAAGTCATCTGGAATTGAAGGATTTGTGATAACTTTTGAAATCCTGAATTATATTTAATGGGTTCAATCTATCTGAACACCTTTGGTTTTCATTTGTTTTTTTAGACTTGTTCATTAATGAGGTTGGGAAATTCTAGGTGGAAAAGAGTCCCTCTGGCAATCATGTATATTTTTAATCACTTTCCTTCACCAAGTTGTGAGGAGTGTTTCTAGCCCATTTAACTGCAAATTGAGTTCTCTGATCTCTCTAGTTTCTTATCTCCATGGCAACCAGTTATTACTTGAGACTGCTCTTCTGTTGGGAGGAGAAAAAAGCTTTTCCTTGTGAGCCACATGCAGTCACAGCTTTTGAATTTTTAACCTCTTTTGAAGAACAATCTATCAAAGATCTTGCTTCCTTTTACTAAAATGTATTTTCCCTTTGTCTATTTAAATAAGTATCAGCCCACACCTTAGATCCTGCATTCTGTCATCAATTGGTGGTAAAGAAATGTTACTAATTAAAATTATCACCATTCTTTTTAAATAGTTTGATAAATTTTTTTTGTAAAGTTTTTTCATTGATTTTTTTTCTTGAGACCTGTATTTTAGGAGCCTTCGTGTTTTAGAATTGCTACTTATCTAAAGTGTTTCTAATGGTCATGAAAGATTAGGGTGGTGGTTTTTGTTTTTTGTAAGGCTTGCAATTTGGTCCCTAGAATACTTTACACACTTTAAAAAAAAAGTTTTTACTATATATATATATTTTTATTGATTTCAGAGAAAGGGAGAGGGATTGAGAGATAGAAACTTCGATTCCATCAGCTGCCTCCTGCACGTCCCTATTGGGAATTGAGCCTGCAACCCGGGTTTGTGCCCGAACTGGGAATCGAATAGGTGACCTCCTGGTTTATGGTCCAACCACTGACCCACACCAGCTGAGTAACATACTTGAAGTTTTTTTTGCAGTAGATTCTGTGATTACAGTACTATTTTGGTAATGCAGCCAAAAACTATATGTAGGCTCTCTTGTTAGATGAGAATTTAATTACCTCAAGGATAGAAATACCTTTACAATACTCTTATAATTTTAATTCTTTTATTAATTTATTTTATTTTATTATTTTTTAAATTAAATCTTTATTATTCAGATTATTACATTTGTTTGTCTTTTTTCCCCTTCATAGCTCCCATCCACCCAATTCCCACCCCTCTCTCTACCCTTACCTCCCTCCCATTGACCTCATCCATAGGTGTATGATTTTTGTCCAGTCTCTCCCTGTACACCCCTCACCCCTTTCCCTCTGAGAATTATCAGTCCACTCTCTTTCTGTGCTCCTGATTCTATTATATTCACCAGTTTATTTTGTTGATCAAATTTTTAATTCACCTAATTTTTAGATTCACTTGATAGATATATATTTGTTGTTCATAATTTTTTATCTTTTACCTTTTTCTTCTTTCTCTTCTAAAAGAGTACCTTTCAGCATTTCATATAATACTGGTTTGGAATTGATGAATTCCTTTAGCTTTTTCTTATCTGTGAAGGTTTTTATCTACCCTTCAATTCTGAATGATAGCTTTGCTGGGTAGAGTATTCTTGGTTGTAGGTTCTTGCTATTCATCATGTTTAATATTTCTTGTCATCTAACAACGTCTGGCCTGCATCGTATCTGCTGAGAAATCAGCTGACAGTCGTATGGGTGCTCCCTTGTAGGTAACTAACTGTTTTTCTCTTGCTGCTTTTAATTTTTTCTCTTTGTCTTTTGCTCTTGATATTTTAATTATGATGTGTCTTGGTGTGGTCCTCTTTGGATTCCTTTTATGTGGGGTTCTGTGTGCTTCCTGGACTTGTAAGTCTATTTCTTTTACCAGATGTGTGAAGTTTTCAGTCATTATTTCTTCAAATAGGTTTTCAGTATCTTGCTCTCTCCCTTCTTCTGGCACACCCACAATTCTGATGTTGGTACACTTGAAGCTGTCCCAGAGGCTCCTTACATTATCTTCACATTTTTTTATTCTTTTCTTGCTTTTCCAGTTGAATGTTTTCTGCTTCTTTATATTTCAAATTTTTGACTTGATTCTTGCCATCCTCTAGTCTGTTGTTAGGACTCTGTATAATATTTTTTATTTCAGTCAATGTCTCTAGTATGTCCTTTTTCATCTCCTCTTTGGTCTCACTAAATTTATCCAACTTTTCTAGCATATTCTTGAAAAACTTTATAAGCGTGGTTTTGAACTCTATATCCAGTCGGTTTTTTTCCTCTATTTCTTTTGTTTGTGATCCCTTCCCTTGTCCCAGCATTTTAACTATGTCGGGAGAACTTCTGTGTTGGATTCAGCCTTATGATCCAAGACTTGCAAAACTGCAAAAGCCTCTCTGTTGAGCTTGGGATGGGTGGAGTCTCAGGGTTTAATGGACCGCCTTGCCTTCCAGTTGGCCCCACCCTCCACGGCCCCTGAGTCTCACGTGACTGGGTAATTGCTGGAGCGATCCCTGTGTGTGCGCGCATGCGCTCTCCGAGTGCTTCTAGACTGCTGCCTTTCTGACTCCCCTGCACTCCGGGACCATATGAGTCTGGGTCTCCAGGGTTTCGCCTGAAACAGGGGTTTAGTGGAGTTAGAAGTGGCGCAGTTGGGAGGCTCTGTCTCTCGCTCACTTGTGAAAGCCAGCGGCACAATCAGCAGTCGGTCTTCTGAGCGCCAATAGACTTCTGCCCTTTTGCAACTCCCCTAAATTTCCGTGCTCTTCTCCCTTTTCACAGTCCAAACTCAACCCATATGAGTTTCAGCTGGACCTGGGGTTTAATATCGTAGGATAAAGGGGTTCAATGCAGTTGGGAGTCTCCGTCTCCCTCCCGCCAGAGAAAGCCAGCCAGGTACTCTGGCACCTGCTCTCTCCACATGCGTGTCTCCGTACCTCAGCTTTTTGCAGCTCCTCTGGGTCTCTGTGAGCCCCTCTCTTTCCTTCTAGTTGTAGAATTCCCACTGAGCCAGCTTTCCTGTGGTTCTGGATGATGTCCGTTCTGTCTTTTAGTTGTATTTTTGAAATTGTGCAAGGCAGCAGTGTAGATGTTTACGTATGCCACCATCTTGGATTCCTCCCATAATTATAATTCTTGATGAGGAATGCTATTTATTATTCAGTTCAGGCGTGCATATGATTTAGTTTTTACTAGAGAATTTGTAAATCAGACAACTAATTTGATAAGTAGTATTGTATGACTCAAGAAACCTTTACTTTTCTCCCATTCCAGATAAAAATAGTACTGATACCATCAACTTAATAAGAAACTGAAAAGCTTAATTTCTTAAATCTGCAAACATTCTAAATCTAAAACCTAAGGCTAGAAACAGTAGTTTGCATAGTATTATTCAGGCTTTTTTTGTTCATGTATCCCTTCAAATAATTTTTTAAACTATAACTTTATTATTTTAATATTATTTAAACTATATTACTTCTTGGGTATTTTTAAGTTTACACCTGAAATTTTTATTGTAAGTTTAAACAATAACAAAAGAAAATGTAGTTTCCAGTGTACTTTTAAAACAAAACTGTTAAATGTTTCTATTAAATGTATCCAAGTAATTTAAATATAGAAGCATAACACTTACCATGACTTCCTTTTTAAATGAAAATAGAAATTTTACATCTGTTTCCCACTAAACTTTAATATATTTTTATGTTTTAATGAATTTTGGCTGACATGAATATAGAAATTAAATTTTTTTCTTGTTATAATTTTCATTGCCCTGATTATTATCTATAGTTGATCAAAATAACATTATAAATGTATTACAAATTATAATAATTGTTACACATAAATCTCTTTATGAAAAATTTATATTACTTATTACTATTGTATTTTTCAGTTTTTATATAAGGAAACTGAGAAACTTTAACATAGGTATAAACATGAGAATGAAAGTTTTGTTGTTGCAGTATCACTCAATGTTTTTGAGCAAATCCTGACTTTTGTGACCAAAAAAATTGCATAATAGTATATCATCAATAATTCTTTTTAGTGATCTCTCAAAGATTTTTTTTTTAAATAAACTGAATAAAGTAAGGCATTGTACATAAACTGAATAAAAAAGGATTTGCTAACTAGTCACTAGTGTTATTCATTTTCTGTTTCTGGACAGTATACCAAAAAGTTTGAGTAGGATCAATCATGATACTTATTTTTAGAGACTCCCTGATTAGCCAAACATACTTAAGCACAAACAGGAAAATAAAATGTTTGTCAATGCAGTATTTTTTAATTAATTGCTTTTAAATGTATTTTTGAAAACAAGCCTTGGAATTGCAGGTTATGCTAATCCAACTTATAGAGAATAGCTGCCATATACTATTACCCTAATTAGAAAACCAGTTTGGCCATAATCAGAAAAAGTTCTGACTTAAAATGAACATATTTAGTACAGTCCTGTGTAAACATCTCACTTCTCAATTCTAAGTTGGATGGATAGGTGGTACATAGAGAGAGAGAGTAAGCAAGCACCATTTAATATTATTGAGAATATTCTGAGTCAGGTTATGGTAAGTACTAAAAATAGAGCTACAAACAAAACTAATTCTTGCCCTTAAGTATTTATAATTTAGTAGGAGAAATAATCAAGTGAAAAAGTATAAGTTGGTTGCACGACAATGTAATTGTATGTAAAACTTCTGAACTGCACACCTTAGAAATGGTTAAAATGGTAAATTTTATGCTTATGTTTTTTCACCATTATAACAGTAATTTTTTTTTGAAAGATATTAAAATAAAGGATAAAGAGATAAGCACGGTATCAGAACAGCCAACAATATAGCACAAGTCCCTAACCCAGCCTTTAGGCCTCAGGATAGGAAGTACAGAGCCAAGGTCCCAGAGGTTAAGCTATCCTATTGTTTATATTGAATTAAGGAGGATTCCAGTTATCCCATTATGTGTTTTGCCCAAGGCCATGTAATTTGTTAGTGCTAGAAGTATTTCTATTCATCTTTGGCCTAGTGCTGTGTTAGTTTGTTTTTCTCTCCTCAGACAAAGCCACACCTTTAAAGTGTAAAATAGTAAAGTCTTTTTGGTTTACTTAAACCATTTGTAAGGATTAAATAAGGGTGGTAATTCACTTGAAATCACTTTATGTACTCCAACTTGCTATATAATTGGAATTTATCATTAAATGAAATACAAGTTATCTTTGTTGTATAGAACTGGCATATGTGTAAATCTTTTTAAAATAAACCTTTATAATCGCCTTGGGTGAGGGGCTTATATAGGGCAAGTATCAATTAGGAATGTATTTGGCGTTTTATACTAATAACACATGTTTACTCACTGAACTTGATTCACGTGCCCCAGACAAATTTTTTAAAACACAAGCATTTTTTAGACAGGCCATTGGTTATATATCTTAATCATATCCCTAAATTTAAAGGAAAACACTTTTTGTAGTTGCTACATATTAAATATTTATATCACTTTTTTTTCACCCCCAAAAAGCCTAAAACAGAGGGGGGAAATTTGAAAAGGTAACTTAGAGGGACCAGTGACAGAAAATTTAACATTGAGTGATCAAAAGTAGCATTTGATTTCTGTTGTTTTCTTTGGGCAGTATTCTAAGAGAAAAGGCACCAGAAAACATAAATTTTAGAAAAAATTACTGGACCAAAAGAATAGAATCTGATGGTTAATGAGATTTTTTTTTCTATTATGTATGTGCTATTATTTGCAAAGGATAAGTTTTATTATCCTTTATTATTGCAAAGGATAAGTTTTATGAAAGGTTAGGGGGGGATAGTGAAGTAACCTTGTTCAAACTCTGAGTCTTTTCAGAGAACTAGCCTACAAAAAGGTACCATAGTCACAACATTGGGGAATTTTCAAGATATTCTTTTTTTCTTTTAAGTTGTGTAGGCCAAAGACTTTATTTTTTCCCCTGTGGATATTTAATTTCTTTATTAAGGTATGACATATGTGTTCTTTCCCCCCCATTACCCTCCCAGTTCCCCCATTCATGCTCTCACCCTTCTGGTGTCTGTGTCCATTGGTTAGGCTTATATGCATGCATACAAGTCCTTCGGTTGATCTCAAGATCTTTTTCAAAGACATGTCTTAGTTTGTCCTAGCCAGTTTGGCTCAGGTGTGGGTTTGATTCCGGTCAAGGGCACGTAAAGTTGCAGGTTGATCCCCAGCCCCAGTCGGGGCACATGTGGAATGCAACTAATCCATGTGTCTCTCACATTGATCTTTTTCTTTCTTTCTCTCTCTCCCCCTCCCTTCCATTCTCTCTAAAAATCAATTGAATCAGATGAGGAATGACAACAGCAGCAGAAAAAAAAAAGTTTTAGTTTATCTGCATAATTTGTAAAAGCGGAGGCACAAGAATGAACTCTGTACCTAGAGTAATTTTTTTAAAACATGAGGAAGGTGGTTTATGCCCATTTTAGGGATGATAATATTGCATTTTAAACATTTCAGAATATTTTCTTTTCCATCATTGATTTTAGAAGCAAAGGTTTGGCTAAGCAAAGATTTAGCTAACAGCCAATCTTCATATTTTAAGGATTCACATTTTATTACTAGCCTAAATTTGATGCCAACTCCTACAAGTTTTTGTTGGGATTGGGATTGGGATTGGAAGAGACAGGAAAGTGTTTTAAATGGTTTTGTGTGTCCTTGAGGTTTTTGGCTTTGGCAAGGAAAAGCCTGTGGGAGGTACAATAATAGAAAAGGCCATTGTGTTGTCATTTCTACGCTGTTGATGGGGAGAAAGTGCTTCATTAGATGTTGTTTTTCATTTACAGTTTCTAATACTCTATATTCATACATTCTTAGTGTACTTTACTCTTTGTTGTTCTCCAAATATAAAGAAGAAAAAAAATTATTTTAAAAATACTTCATATTTAACTTTAAATTTTATTGGTAGAGTATGCTAACAAGCATTTGCTATTAGATTTCTAAAAATACTTGGGAAAAACAGAAGATATTCTCTGCTGACTTAAAAGCTGAGTTCATTTATCTTTGCTTGTTGTTTTCTGGTGCCCAGGTCCCTTCTAGATCCCTTCTTATTTAATATTCTGGAAGGGGTGCTATGCTCCCTAATAAGGATTCCTCAGCAGTAGTTCAGCGCCTTCAGTGCCAATAGTCATTTCATTGTGTGAGTGAGCACACATAGTCCTGAAGTACTTCCTCTCTGGGGGTATGGCCAGTTGGTTACCCTATTTCTACCTTGAATAATGGGCTGCTTTGCCTGAATTTCCAAATTTTAGTCTTATTATACATATAATAGAAACCCTCATTTTTAAAATATTCTCTAGGGAAACATATTCTATTAATTTTTTAAAAGACATACAAGTCATTTGGGTAAATGTTTTTATTTTTGGCTTATTATTGAAAGTATCTCAAATCTTTAATGTTTGTCTGGCCTACCCTGACAAAAATAATGATCACCTGAGAAGGGGTAAGACATATGACCATATGTGTTAACTAAGATCACCTAAAGATCAGAGAAGTATCTATATCCATTAATTTTCAGAGAGCCATATTATTTTCATAATTTAATGGTTTATTTGGGCAATAAGAATAGAACTAATATTTGTTGGATGCCAAACTCATTCATAACTCAGCTTACCTATATATCTTTGGGCTTTAAAATGGTGTTTGTTTTCTTATTTAATTTCAAATTTCAAACTAATAAGCTATTACCAAAGTAGAAAGGTTTGGGTTGAAAATAATACTATTCATTTTTTCTTCACACATTGCCACTTCTTTTACTTTTAAAATATTCACCCTGAAGTATGGCTTAGGGTGACATCCATGTATAATTTTTCTGGTTTCTGTCTTAGCACTTTTCCTGGCAAGTTATTTTGCTTTATCCCCCCTATGATGGCTGCAGGGGTACAAAACTCGAAGAACCTTATTTTTATTTGTTTTAGATTCAGTAGATGTCATTGCCATAAATGTTTAGTGTGAATTATGCTTCTAACATTGCAGGTGTGTAATAGAAGCTCAGGGGTAGAATAGCAATGACTTGATTTTCTGTGATTCTGAACATCATTAAAGTAGGCTACCAGAGTTAGCCAAGAGAGAATTAGATATAATTGCTTGCCTAAAGTGATAATATTTCCCACTACATCTTCTGAATACCAATGAAGGCAGATGATTTCGGGGGGAAAGCACTCTCATTTGGGAGATGGGAAAGTTCACATAAGGGTAATAATTAAAAAGAGACCAAAATGTAGCTAGCATATGTAGACCAGGTGTATGTTAATCATTGTTTGAAGAGGTTCATAAGATAAAACACTTATTATAAAATATTTTGTTAAAAACATTTGTGTGTTTTTTAAAATAAGTTCTTGTGTATGTTTCATAGAAGTTTTATAGAAATAATATAGTCTTAGAAAGGAGGGAGGCATTTGACTCATTTTACCATTTTAAGAATTATACTCTAAGGATGGGGCTTATATTTAAAAATCTAAGAGAAATTAAAGAAAATCTCAGCACATTGCTTTTACATTTCCCCTATAATCTCCTTTTATACAATAATTTGAACTCATTGATTTCAGTAATTAGGAAAGAAAATCAGCTTTCAGTAATAGGACTTGATATTACACTTACTTGAGCAATGTTCTTTTTGTTACTTCTTGATGAATGTATCTTTTATTATATTCTCAATTCATTACTTTTTCTAGCAAACAAAATTGTGTAAAGTAAATGAGATATATGTAAAACACTTGGCAGATAGTAAGCATTCAATTTAACAAAAGTTGCAAATACTGTGTAATTTATAGCTAAATTGCTTGTCTTAATCTCTTGTGTTGATCTGGTTTTGAAAATATGAGAAGAGTATGGATTTTAGGTTGCTAAGTTTGCTTTGTTCTTTGCAAACCATAGTAGATGAGTTATAGAATTTTTTTCATTTAATCATGATGCTAATAATTGAACTGTATTACTAAGATAGACCCTGCTGTCAACAGAATTTGAGGTAAACAGGTATGTCAGAACACATCCAACTACACCTAAATAACAACAAAACAACAAAAACCACTTTGTTAGGCCTTTAAGTTAATGATTCATATTATACATTGTTGTAGATAAATATTCAACCCATTTTGCTTTTGATGAAAAAAAGTTTTTGTGGAAGTAATTTAAACCTGAAAATGTATTTTTTTATCCAAGTTTGAGTATTCACTAGAATCACTTGTGGGCTGTTTTAAAAAATATTTGTTTCTTTTCCCTACCACTGACTTCTCAGGAGAAATTGATAGTGTATGCTGGCGTATATACAACAAAGTAGTTCTCTGGTGGGAGTGGATGAAGGCGGCACTGATGTGCAGTGCTTGCTAATTTTCACCATAGACAGTTTCAAGCTATTAGGATGATAACATTGAATGTTGAGAAAAAATATATAACGTTGTATAGTATTCTCATCATATAGATAAACTAAACATAAACCTAAAAATAATAGCAAGATTTAGTAAGATGATTAGGAAGTGGCGATTATTGAGTTTTTATTACCTTTGTTTTTAATGTAACTAATTGCAAGTTTATGTAATTCAATTTTTAATAATGACTGTGTTTACCAACCAAACTTAGTTTTTGAAAATTTAACCATTGGTTATCATGAGCTGTTACAAATTGACTATACAACACTGGAGCTCTGAGATATCTGTGTGTGTGTGTGTGTGTGTGTGTGTGTGTGTGTGTGTGTTTAACCAACTAATTCTGATGCAAGCAACCTGCCAAACAGTTATTTTTCTAAAATAAAGTTCTGATCCTAAGGCTTAAAAAGGACCAGAACTTTAGATACAAAATATCTTTTTCTGTCTCTTTTCAAGTCATACCCATGTATACGCCTTCTATGTTTCTCGCACACTAGGTTTAGATTATTTGCAGCTTCTCAAACAAACTTTGCACTTTCATTATCTTCCTTCAGCCTTGAATGGCCTTGCCTCATCAGCCTGACTTTTGCAACACTATTTATTTATCTGTCTAGAAATAACTCAAATGCTACTTCCTCTGATTTCCTACTGCTGGAAACATTCCAATTCTCCTTGATGTTCTCATAGTACTTTGTTTATAATTCATTTTGAACTCAAATTTATCATCAGTAACAAATATTGTTTCACTTACTAGATTATAAGTGGCCAAAGAGTGCCTTTGAGTCATACTGTACTTAACATTTTAATATCTGGAAATGATTAATAGACATTAATAGAAAGGATTGTAGATAATGCATTATACATTATTAATAGAAAGGATTATATATAGTACATTATACATTATTTACTTTCTATGCCTTTGGGAAACTAACCAAAAGTTTAAACTTTCTGAATTAGATGTTTTGTCTCTTTTCCCTAATGACTCTTTTCCCTAAAGGACCATACTAGTAGTTATATGCCTATATCCTGCACCTAAAGAACACAGTATCATGATGACTCTTGAACTTAGCAGATAATTTCATTAGAGAATATATGAAGCACTTAAGATGAAAAAAGACTAAATTGTATGATTATACTTGCAAAATTATTTTTATTATTCTAATTTAGTACGCTTTATGTTATTTTCAGCATAAAGCCAAAAGTTACTTCTATGGTATTCCCAGCATAGGCCTTTGTATCAATAAATACCTCTGTGAGAAGCAAAATATGCTTTGCTTTGTGGCTTGAAAGAAATTGGCTTTATATATGTTCTTAAGGATATATTTCTTACCAGTTGGTTGCTTTCTGGTATTTTATTTAGAAAATTATCTCATTGTCACCACAGTAAGTATTGACAAGATCTAAATGTATGAAATAATATTATTATAAAGTAAAAACAATCCAAGAAATTTTTTGACGCAAATGCAGTGCATTCCTTGTTAAGTGGTATTTCATCTTTGACTCTAAGCTGCCACCTGATGGCGAAAATGAAAATAACATCCTTTGTAATATTAAAAACCTCCATTGCAATTATTTAGATTTTTTATGTATTTGACATAGAGGCTCCAAAATTCTGAATGCACATTTGTACAAAGTTTATGACTCTGGTAAGTGTTTGATGCTTACTTTGGACTTCAGGAAAATCAGATTTTTGTATTTAACCTTTGTGAGACAATAATCCTACTAGGAGGATTTGTTTAAAATCTTACATCCTTTATGGATCTGTATAAAGAATCTATTATTTAATTTTATTTAATGAAGAATTTACTTTAGGAGTAATTTTCTCTTTCCCTTTTCTTTCTTCAGAACAAAATCACTCAGACACCAGGGTATTCTTTTACCTGTGGATTGTGTTTTGTATCATCAGTTCCTGCTATACTCTCATCTGGGATCTGAAGATGGACTGGGGTCTCTTTGATAAGAATGCAGGAGAAAACACCTTCCTCCGGGAAGAGATTGTATACCCCCAAAAAGTATGTACAGTGTTTGTGTTTGTTTAAGAAAACAAACAAACAAAACCTCGGTGTACCACCAGCTAAATCCCATGCAATATATACCAAATCCCAACCTAATATAATTTTAAAAAACAACTGTTGACTAAATAATACTGATTTGGTTATCGAAAAGTTAACAAAAAAAAAAAGAAAGAAAAGTTATCAAGGTGTTTACTATATGCTGAGCACTATAAAAAATAAAAACAGTAAAATTCTGGTTTTCAAAGAGGCCATGGTCTATATTATCTATCTCTACATATATATTATCTATTTATACATACACACACACACACACACACACACACCTACATATAGGTAATATGCACATTAGGCCAGGATGCTGCAGTGGTCATGACCAGCTCAGGAGAAAGGGCCTGGCGTGGGCCCAAAGCCTGAGAGAACAATAGAGAGGGCCAGCCCCCAGCCCAGCCCTGCAGTCATGGTGCTGGGCTGCTGGGGCCAGAGGGGTGCCAGGTTCGATTCTGATCAAGGGCATGTACCCAGGTTGCAGGCTCTTCCCTGGTGGGGCCCAGGTCAGGGCTCATGCAGGAGACAACCAATCAAAGTGTGCCTCTCACATTGATGTCTCTGTCTTTCCTTTTCTCTTCCACACTCTCTAAAAATCAATGGGAAAATATCCTCATGTGAGGATAAAAAAAAGAAAGAAATGTCATATCCTATGAAAGAGACATCTTAAAAATGCCTAAAGAAAGTTGTCATTTTTTTGTGACGAAGGGATTGGAGTTCATGTTGATGAAAACACCTTGGTGGCTGCAGTGGCTGGCAGTGGCAGCAGCATCCGGGTGATGGGGGTGGTTGCCTTCACCTGATTAGCCTGGTTGCCTTGAAATGGGGGAGGCCAGACTGCCATTAGTAGGCCATCCCCTGAGAGCTCCCGGACTGTGAAGGGGCAGGATGGGCTGAGGGAGACCCCCTTCCCCCCCAGTGCACGAAGTTCATGCACTGGGCCTCTAGTAAACAAGTAACAGATTGCAATACCATGCAATAAAGGCTAAAATAGAGGAACAAATAGCTTACTGTAATTAATGATTTATTTTTGAGCATGTAATTCTCTCCACTCAAATGCCCTCTCTCCCCTTTGTCTGCCTACCAAACTCCTATTTCTCCCTTTTAAAAGTTAGTTTTAATTTCTCTCAGAAGCCTTTCTTTACTTCTCTAAGCATATTTAGCTATTCATCCGAATCCCATTTTATGCTCTAAAAACTTCATTGTAGCAGTTATCACATTGTATTTTTTGATTAGGTATCCATATCCCTCACTGCCCTGCATAGTTCCTGGTATATAGTAGACTTAATGTTTGTGGAATGAATGTATAAATACTTGACTGAGTGAACAATACTGTGAAAGCACAGGAAAGGGAGTGCCTGAGTGCTTGGTGCATCAAGGAAGCTTCTTTTATTTCTTTCAACCAACCTTTTTTAAGATGCTAATTCAACCTGAAATACATGGATAATTCCTCAGGAATTATTTTAGGGTTTACATATGTATGAATGAAAATGTGAGAGGCTGAATTAAAAAGTCAAAAGATCAAGAGTATCTTTGCTTAGATTATTGAAAAGGAATTAAACAATGAACTAGGAATCCTGATAAATGAATTCTAATCCAAGCTCACTCTCTAACTAGCTCTATTACTTTAGGCAACCAGATTGTGGTGTATTATCTTCTATAAGACAGGGTATTACACTAGGTTATCTCTTGATCTTTTTTTAATTCTAAATTTCTGTGATGGGAGAAGTAAAGATTAGGTCACTAATATTTTATACTATTTCAAAATGTCACCACTACCTCAAAATGGTACTTTGAAAAGTGTGTGAATGTGTAATATTCAATCAGGAGAAGGGAAGGCTCTTTTCATGTGTGAGAATTTAAAATAAATGATAGGAGAATGGATATAAAGATGGTATGTAGTATAATCAGATAAGCAAACGAAGGCAGAAAAGGAGATATTTGTTGACATGATCTTTTTTTCATGTAAGCTGTAGCAATAGTCCCAAGGTACAAACTTAGAATATAGGACCAAGATGTTGTACATATCTCCATAAACCTTTGAAAAGAAAATCAGTAATGGTAAGCACAAGTCAGAGAGCAGACATGAGCTCAGGTAAAAACGGTCCTTTGTTGCCCACCAAGTGAATGTGGTCTTATTGCTCCTTTTATTGTTCTTACCTTACTGCGAGATAGAATAACACATTTATTTATTATGCTGAATGCATAGATGAACTATTGGTCTCTTTATGTAAATGTTAATCCATTCCTCTTAAATAGTTCTAACTTGCTGGTTTCTATGTAATAAAATTAGTGAATAGAATCTTTCAATCAGTTTATTAGTACATATTTTCAGGACCCTAGAAAATAAAATATATGCTTTTCTAAATAATAATTTGCAAATTTGCCACATCTCGTTCAATTTTAAAAAGGTAAATTTTGTATTTATTCATTCTACTTGAAAAGGGAAGAAACTATTTGTGGAGAGCAGTGAAGCTTCATTTAAAAATTAAGAACATGGCTCTGAATCTTAAAATGAGTTCCTAGGGATTAACATTGCATAATATTGAGCACTACACGCAGTCCCGGGAAGTACTTTGTTATTTAAAGAGCTAATGATCCAGATATAAATAATGAGTGAATCCATGAATTATGGTTCTGGTCTTTTGGCAGTTTGTACAGACTTCTGTAGCTAAAACCTGGACTCTTTACTATCGGGCACCAGTACCTGAAACAACTGGTTAGCTGAGTGCTATTTTCCTCATGTAAAAATGGAACATTATTTAACTTCAACCATGTTTGTGAAATTCAAGCCTAATTTCATCTCCTTCAAATATAGGGTAAAGCAACTTGAAAATGAAAGTGCATTCCCCGGCTGGTGTGACTTGGTTGGATGGAGCATCATCCCATGCACCAAAAATTGGCAGGTTTAAGTCCCAGTCAGGGCACATACCCAGATTGTGGGCCCCTGCAAGAGGCAACTAGCCAGTTTCTCTCACAGAGATATTTCTCTGCCTCTCCCTCTCTCTTTCTTCTTTTCTCTAAAATCAATAAAATAAATAAATAAAAAGAAAGTACAAATAGCACAGTTAACAAATTTTAATCTTCGCTAATAGCTGTTAAGTCATTAGCATATCAAATACATATTAGAATGTCATCTCATTCAGATTGAGGATCTCATCTGGCTTCTATTCCTGGTGTCTAGAAGAGAGCCTGGTGTACAATATGGGAATGAAAATATATTTGTTAAATGATTACTGAAATTCAGTTAAATTTCATTTTGAATATTTTGCACCCTTTTAAGAAAAGAAATTAAAAATATAAAATAGGATAAAACTTATTCTTCCTGAACCTGTGCTTGTTGGTAAGGTGATTGTGTCTCGTTGCTGTGATAGGTGTGCTTACTTGTGAGAAACATGATGGTAGGTATACTCAATTTGCTTATTATTTCTCAGGCCTATTACTACTGTGCCATCATAGAGGATGTGATACTGCGCTTTGCTTGGACTATCCAAATCTCAGTTACCTCCATGACTACTACGTTGCCTCATATTGGGGACATCATAGCTACTGTCTTTGCTCCCCTTGAGGTATTCCGGTAAGCAAACTACTGAAAAGTTTATCAAGGATTCTTTGTATCTAAGAGATGTCCAAATTAACATTTATTAAAACTTATACTTGGAAAGCTTAAATTTTACAAATTTTCTCAATGTTATCAGCCTCCAAGTTGGAAAATTCTATAGGACTAAGATTAATTTTTCCAAATTAAATACCTGCTGATGATGACATACAAGCTTTTTTGGAATTGGGCTCTATTGGAAGGGTCATGAGTAACATTTAGGAAGTAAAAAGTCTTAGAAATTAAAATGAAAATGCTTTGAGAATAATTTTTTTTTTTTTTTTGCAATTTGTTAGTCTTGGTTATTCAGCTCAATTTTCTCATTGGAAACAAAAAATGCTGGATAATATTTTAAATCTTCCTAAAAACATCAATGAGCTAATAAGATAGCCCCAAATCTAAGTAAAAGCAGGTACCCCAATATAAGCAGAGCACTGGAGCCAGTTTTGCATTAAAGAAATTTGCCGAATTAGAGATTTGAGATTTAGTTGTGATAGATAGCCTGTTCAAATGTCTATGCACCTAAAAACATAGCTTAAAAATATGACATTTCTAAAAAGTAGAAATTGGTGAATTTATAATTGTAAAGGAAGATTTTATCATACTTTTCTGAGTAATAAACAAGTAGTCAGTTAACCAACTTGACCTAATTGACATATGCAGAACACTGCATATAACAAATACTAAATATACATTATTTTACATGCATGTAGAACATTTAACAAAATTAACCATATGCTGGGGAAATTTTAGAGGAGTAAAGTCACAAAAAGATAACTGAAAATCCCTAAATATTTAGAAATTAAGCAGTACATGTTTAATGGGTCAAAGTTGAAATTGCAGTGGAAATTAAGGAAAATATTTTGAACAGAATGAAATTGAAAATGTGCCAAAAGAAATGTGGACTACAGCTAAAGCTCATGTGTAGCCTTAAATGTATATATTAGAAAAGCATACAGCTCAAAATACTAGAAAAATTGAAAAACAGAAAATCAAACCCAGAAGAAAGTAGAAGGAAGGAAATATAAAATAAACATACAATAGAAAAAATTTAACAAAGCCATAGTTCTTTAAAAAGAACTGGTTTGGCTTGTTGGATAGAGTGTTGGCCTGCAGACTAAAGGGTCCCAGATTCGATTCCAGTCAAGGACACATGCCCAGATAGTGGGCTCAATCTCCAGTAGGGGTGTGCAGGAGGCAGCTAATCAGTGACTCACTCTCATCTTTGATGTTTCTATCTCTCCCTCCCCCTTCCTCTCTGAAATCAATAAAAAATATATAATAAAAAAAGACTAATAAAATTGACAAAAGTGTCTAAACTTGACTGATCAAGCAAAAAAGGAAAGCAAGCACAAATTACAAATGTCAAAAATACTAAAGAGTTTTTTTAAAGCAGAAGACAGTATTGAGTAATTTTATACCAATGGACTTTAAAATATAAATGAAATAGACAAATTTCTCAAAAAGCACAATTTACCAAAACCAATAAAAAAATAAAAAATTGGGTAGGCTTACATCTATTACAGAAATTAAATCCATATTAAAATCTTCCCCACAAATAAAACTACAGGCCCAGGGAATTCTTCCAAATATATGAGTAGGAAATATTATTAGTGTGACAGGAAATTCTTCCAGGGAAAGAGGCAATAAAAGGAGCACTTCCAAGTTCACTTTATGCAATCATCATAACTTTGTTATCTAAACCTACAAGGATATTTCAAGAAAGACCAATCTATTTCATATAAAGAGATGCAGAAATCCTAAATATTACCTAATGAATCAAACAGTATATAAAAAGGATAATACATCACAACCAAGTTAGGTTCATTCTAAGAATATAAGACTTAATATTTGGAATCATTTAGCATTTACACTAATAAGAGTAAAGGGGGGAAACCCTCAATATATGTAGAAAGTGTCATTGAAATAAATCAATACCTATTTGTGAAAAAAAGTAGATTATAAAAAACAAACAAAATCATTTAATGGTAAAACATTGTAAGCTCTTCCTTGAGATCAGAAATAAGATGTTAATTGTCACCAATTAACATTATACATGTAAGTATATAGCTAGTGCAATGAGGCTAAGAGGTATAAGAGTTAGAAAGGAAAAAAATATAATTATTTACCAATGACATGATTGCATATGTAGAAAATTCAAGAGAATGTACAGATATGCTATTAAAATGAATACAGTTGTGTCCCTGAATACAAGGTTGATATAAATGTAAATTAGTGGTATTCTATAAAACTGTCACAAACAGCTAAAAAATGAAAAATTTAAAAACCATACTACTTTGAATAGCATCAGAATATATCAGATATCTAGGAATAAGTTTAATGAAAGATGTAGGTGTGTGAAAATTGACAAGCCAGTTCTATAATTTATATGGGAATATTAAGAATCAAGAATATCCAAGAACATCCTGAAAAGAATGAACTTAAAGGACTTTTACTCTCAAACATCAAGACTTATATAGTTACAGTAATTGAGATAATGTCTGGTGTTGGTGAAAGAATAGACAGTGTCCACTGGAACAGAATAGGAAGTCCGAGGAACATCCACACATGCATTGACACTTCCTAATTAATATAAAGGTGGCTAAATAACAGTAGAGAAAAACAGGTTTTGTAGTAATGATATCCAGTCAACTAGATTCATATTAGAGGGATGAAGGATGAATCTAAACTCCTATAGCAGACTGTATGTTAGATCAACTTCAGATATGCTGGAAAAAAATACTGCCTATCTAGAACTCTATCCAGTGAAAAATACCTTTCACAAATGGAGGTGAAATAAAGGTATTTTCAGACCAGGTATATAATATTCCTCTGAATCGGGATGGCCTGATAAAATAAAGTAGAGCCTAGAAACAAAGATAAACCTGAAAGATAAAGATTGAATCTGGAAACTGTTTTTGTTGCTGTCAGTGCTTTCTCTAAACCACTTGTCAGCATTTCTTCACCTTCCCAAATGTCTAGGTGTTCATCACTACCAAGATCTCCCCCACCCACTTCTTTCTCTTTCATGTATGCTGCTTTATAAATTAAATTTTTTCCTTAAAAAAGTAGCTCACTTTTTTGTAACTTTTATTTTTTTAGAACTTTTTTGCTTAATACAATCAGATAGTTCTATCACCCATTTAAAGCAAAAGCAAAAAACCTCTTTGAATCTACTTTCCTTCTCCAACTGCCCATTTTTTTTGCTCTTTTAGACCAAAATAAGAGATGTCTGTGCTTGCTGTCTTTATTCTTCACTCCTCCCCCAGACTCCCTTTAATTCAACTCAATTCTTTCCCCTCCAATAATCATACTGAATCACTTTTTAAAATAATATATATAAAAGCCTAAGCGACAGTTACAACAGAATGACCTATCAACCAGTTACTATGATGTGCACTGACCACCAGACGCTCAATGCAGGATCTGCTCCCTGGTGGTCAGTGCATTCCCATAGCTATGTTCCACAGCCCCTCTCCTTGGCCAGCCAACCTCCCACTGCTCCTCCTCCAAGCCTGCTGGTCTCTTTCCCATCCCCCATAGACCCTGATCGGGGGGCCAGCTTGTCAACCTCCCAGGGTCCCTGCACCCGGCCGGCCAGCTCCTTGATCGGCCTCGATTGCTGGTCAGGCCGAGGGACCCCACACGTGCATGAATTCATGCACTGGGCCTCTAGGCTATAACAGCAAGCACTTAAGTATGCCTATTATGTACTTGGCACTGTTCCACGCCCTTTCATATGTTAATTTACTGAATCCTCACAATAATCTTACACGGTAAGTATTGGTACTGTCCATTTTACTGGTGACGTTGAAGCATAAGTTAAATAACTCATCCAAGCGTTATGCCTAGGAAGTGGTGGAGCCATGATTAGAATCTAGGCCATCTCCCAGAACCTATGCTCCTGGATCATATGCTTCTCTATGCTAAATCCAATGGTCAGTTCTCTACTTATTTTACGTCTCAGCAAAGTACTCTTTTCACTTGGTTTCTCAGAAAATACACTCTTCTCACTAGCTATTCCCTCTCAACTCCTTTATTTGTTCTTCCACTTCCTAAGTTGTAAATGCTGGAGTGCTCCAGGGTTTAATACTCTGCCCTTGTCTCTCCTCCACTTAAATTATTCCTAAGCCCATTCCTAAGTATTTCCAAAAGGAAATACTCTCCTTTTGTTATCTCCAGCCCTGACTTTCCCTTGAACTGCAGACTTAGTCCACCCAGGGACTGACTTTCCCCCTTGGACTCCTAATGGCTCTAGCTCAGCCACCGCTAACCAGTGGTCCATGAGGTCCGGAAGGTTGGCAACTGCTGCTCTAGCCTAATAGGGATAATCTGGATCTCTAGTAAATGGTGTTACTATTTCCTGAGACCAGAAAATGAAACCACTCATATACCAATAAGTTTCATAGCTCCATCTTCATAAATCCTAGTGCCTTCTTCTCATCACTTATGTCCAAGTCTCCATCTCTCCTGGACTACTGCAATAGCTTCTAACTGGTCTTCCTTCAACTGTTCATGCCTCTCTCTGATCTGTTCACAGTGTAGCAAATAGAATGATTTTTTTTAACACAAATCATATCATTCTTCTGCTCAGAACTCTCCTTGTTTTCTATTAACCTTAAAATCTAAACTCTTTAGTATGATATATAAGACCCTCTGTGGGTCAGACACTTTCCTACCTTGTCAATTTCATCTCCTGCCATTTTACCCTCCCTATTCCACTCCTGACTCACGGACCACCTTCTGTTTCAGCATACCAAAGGCCTTTCCAACTTGGGGCCTTATACTTCCTTTTTCCTCTGTCTAGGACACTTTTCTTCAGGATTTTCCTGACTTGCTTCCTTGCTTCATTCCAGTTTCTGCTAGATGTCATCTCTTCAGAGAAGCATGTTCTATCTCCTTGCCCTGCTTTTATTTTTAGTGCACTTACCATTAGCTGATTATGATGTATCTGCCACTAAAAGTCACATCCTATAAGGGCAGAGGCTTGCTCTGTCTTGTTCACTGCCTTTTCCTGTTATCATGTAGGCACCCAATAAATATATGTTCAATAAGTGGAAAAATGAGTATTTTGAAACTGGATTCCATGTCCCTTTGCCTATTTCATTCTTACTCTCCAACACCCCTCATCATGACCTCTTTTCCTATTTATTTTAATGTTCTAGCCCTTATTTCCTTGTTTTTTGCTTCTATGCAGAGACACTTGATATACTGGAAAGTTTACAGGTTATAGTAGTGTGTTTACATTTTATAAGTAATTTGCCTATTCCATTTTGCTAAGGCGATTTGTGTGGAACTTCTTCCGCTTGGAGAATGAACATCTGAATAACTGTGGTGAATTCCGTGCTGTGCGGGACATCTCTGTGGCCCCTCTGAATGCAGATGATCAGACACTTCTAGAGCAGATGATGGACCAGGATGATGGAGTACGGAACCGCCAGAAGAACCGGTTGTGGAAGAATAGCCAGAGCATAGCCCTGCGCCGGCCTCGCCTCGCTTCTCAGTATGTATGGCTTCCACTTCTGTTGGATGAATTTCCTTCAGGTTTTAAGCGCTGGATAATACTTAAATTAATAAGTTATCAGGGTGAATCAAATGAAATTTATGGCATTCAACCATTTTTTACCTGCAAAAAATAGCATTAACAATTTCATAGGATCCAACTTATAGAAGTCTTAATGAGCACATAGAATAAAATGGCATTAATACATTAATTAATTCCCACTAATTTGGTGTTAAAATTACACTGAAGAAAATTTATTGGAGAATAATTTATGACTTCAGTATGTGTTATATACAAATAATTTTTAAGTTACAAACTATAGGAATCTTGGCTCTGCCACTTGCCATCTATGTAACCTTGGCCAAATTAATTTCTTTATATTAACTCTTATTTGTAAATTGGGGATAATATGGTTCCTCCTCATAGGATGGCTGAGTGGATTAAATTTGTTCTGACGTGGATTTTGACCAGTTTCCTCACAGAAAGAGCTCAATAAGTATAAGCTATTTTTATTTTCATACAATAGTATATTTTATCAGTATGTTATTAAAAATAGCAATAAATGTAGGATATAATGTGGCTGCGTTTAAAATTTAGAGATAATATATATTGCAGTGGATTGGAATGAAAGAGGGGACTTACAAGTTGAACATAACCAGTTTTCTAAAGGATAAGGGGTGTTTGAATAGGACAGAGGCACAGTAAAGACATAAGGCTGGAAATGAAGGGGAGGAAAAAGCCATGTGACTAGAACTATAGTAAGAAATTGTAACGAATAAATGAAATATGATTGTGAAAGGCTGAAAGTGCAAGCTTGATCATGTAGGCAGGAAGGAATCACAGAATTTTATCATAGAAGAATGGCACTATGAAAATAATATTTTTGTAAGTTTTAATGGCACTGCAATATATGTTTTTCAGCATTTTTTTAAACATATTTTTACTGATTTCAGAGAGAAAGAAGAGGGAGAGATTGAACCCACAAACTGGGCATGTGCCCTTGACCAGAATCGAACCTGGGACCCTTCAGTCCACAGGCCCACGATCTATTCACTGAGCCAAACTGGCTAGGGCAGGAAATATTTTAAAGGAAGCAAATAATAATAATAATAATAATAATAATAATAATAATAATAGGTTGTAATGATAATCTATAAATAGCGGGGAGCAGAATAAAAATTGCTCAAGCTTTAGATAGAATTTGAAAATTTTCTAAGAGAAAAGGGTAAAGAAAAGAATAGAGCAAAGAACTGAGTCTTAGGAACAAATGCAGGCAAGAAAAAAAATAAATGAAAAGGGCAGAAAAGGAATGGTCAGGGTCAGTAGGAAGAACTTCAAAACAAAGCATGATACTATTATAGCACGGAAGCAGAGTTTTGAAGAAGCAGGAGAAGGAGGTATAGGGTTGGTGGGGTCTACTAGATAATTGCTATGAAGGTCTGTAAGACAATGCTGTAGGGATTATGTCATTCAGCTCCTAAATTTGAAAATATAATCCTTGTTAGTTACCAGCAGAGGGCAATCTAAACATACACTGTTTCTGTCTCAAAAACAAGGAAGCTCTTTGGCAATAGATTATGTTCAACTTCAGGTATTCACGGGAAAACACTGGAATACTAGATTGCAACCAGAGGAAGATTTTTAGAACAATGGAGTAGGTTCTGTTCAAGGAGAGAGCAGTAAATCTAAAATAAAATCTGAATTTGGGTGTT
Organism: Lasiurus borealis; assembly: GCA_004026805.1. Lineage (NCBI taxonomy): Eukaryota > Metazoa > Chordata > Mammalia > Chiroptera > Vespertilionidae > Lasiurus > Lasiurus borealis. The sequence goes on along the minus strand of PVJN01012103.1, from coordinate 29,892 downwards.
TTGTGACTCGTGCAATCTTTAATAACAACATCCTTAACTTAAGGTATTGATAGAAAACACAGATGATGAAGCTAACACTTGAATCCTCTGAAGTCTAGATGAACATCCTTGGTTTTCCTACTCTACAATTCTTTCCTCAACCAATGCAACTTCTAGTAACTTTCCAGCCAATAACGTATTTTCTGAGCTCTTCCACATCAGATCCTATGGACTCCACACAAGCTCACCCTGTTTCTTTTCCAAGGAGACTGTTACCTGAGAGAGCCCAATTAGGATCATTTGTCAACTGAAAAGAACTGTCGTGCCTTCCTTTAGGTCTTGCCTTCTGCAGGCTAACTCTCCTGGCTTTTCATGTATACCTCAAATAGTATTATTTCTGCATCTTCATCATAGTTCTTTATATTTGTTGAATGCTTTATTGGTGCTTTTTATATCCATTTTCTTACTAGATATTCACATTATCTCCATGAGGTGAGATTAGTAATATGTGTAACATGCATTATTATTACTTCTTTACAGATGAAAATTGGCACTCCAAGAGGTTAAAGAGATACCTAATAAAATCAAAGTCAGTACTCAAACTCAGATCTTCTTATTATAGAGTACTACTCTCTTTTGCACATGACCTACTAGTGTTCTTATTACCTTCCTCTGGTTGCAATCTAGTTTCCCAGTATTTTTCCAATAATACCTGAAATTGAAGGTGAAACTTCAAGGAATAGTCTATCTGGTACAATAGATAGTGCCTGTTTAAGATCTGTTCTTAATGGTGGTATTATGGAATTGGATCTGATACTGTGGATGTGTTTGTATTTTAGTAATGGACTAAGTCTTCTTTTTCCCCTTATTACCACTAGAACCAAGACTCGTGACACTAAGGTATTGATAGAAGACACAGATGATGAAGCTAACACTTGAATCCTCTGAAGTCTAGATGAACATCCTTGGTTTTCCTACTCTACAATTCTTTCCTCGACCAACGCAACCTCTAGTACCTTTCCAGCCGAAAACAGGAGAAGATACATAACACATTTTCTGAGCTCTTCCAGATCGGATCCTATGGACTCCAAACAAGCTCACTGTGTTTCTTTTCTTTTATTCTGGGTTAATTTTCATTTTCTATTTTTAAAACAAATATTTACTTCATTTTGCCAATCAGAGGACATTTTAAGGAACACAAACATAGTATCAAATGGATTGTTTACAATCACAAGGACACAGATATCTATCAGGATGAAGAACAGACACTGCAGAGACCCTGTGATGGGATGGTACTGAGTTACCTTGGCTTTTGCTTGACCCAGTTTTGACTGGTTGAAACAGGACATTAGTTTTTAAATTTTTCGTCAGTTTATGTGGAGAATTTTTCCTTTCCTTCATACCCAGCGCAAAAGCACTGGCCGCACTTGCAGGGAAAGTGCAACTTAGAGTACCTTCATTCATGAAGCTACTTTTTAATTTGATGTAACTTTTCTTATTTTGGGAAGGGTTGCTGGGTGGGTGGGAAATATGATGTATTTGTTACATATAGTTTTCTCATTATTTATGAAACTTAATCATAAAAGAATGATATAACTCCTGTGCAATGAAGGTGATAGTGAAAGAAGACGGGGGAAACTAATGTTGGACGGCATTTATGAGGGTTTAGTCCACAATACCTCTTTCATGAGACAACTTGCACCCATTTGACTTTCTTTTCTTTCTTTTTAATTTTAAGCCAAAGCTTCATTACTGATTTTCTTAAGTCGCTGCTGCTTTAGAATTCTGAGCATGTTTCTCATAACAAAACATCCACACACTTTCATACAACCGGTTAAAATTTAAGAGGTCTGATACCTTTTTTTTCTTTAAGGAGCAGATGTGGAATACATTTGCCCATATTCCAACCATAACAACTAAAGTTATGCCTTATTAAGCTTCAGCATGTAAGGTAATTGAAGTATAGCCTTTACTAACTATGAATTTGAAGACAAAGCTATTCCAGGGACTCTACACTCTCATTGGATAGCTTTTCTTCTGGGCTCACTTCCATTAGCCTGAATGTGATCAAATTAAGTCTGTCTTGGGGAAACTGTATTTTTGAGAGCATAGAACAAATTATCCTTCCTCTTTCACATTATGCTGATAAAACAGACTTTGGTAGCCATTTCTCCCAGCGGTTTTAAAGAATGAACATTGGATTGTGTGCCCTCCTTGATAGAAAACTCACTTATAAAATGTTGAGGGTCTAAGCTTGGTCATACACAAAAAGTATATTACTGGACAATTCAGACTGTCATGGTCTGTTCACATTGTCCCTTTGCACTTTGTCTAATTTCTTTCCTATGTTCATAAACTTAACCCAAATAAGCCCAAAAACTATAAAGGATTTTACTCTTGAATGTGGTTAGCATTAAATTTAGCATTTCATTATCTAACACAATTAACATAAATACCAGGAAAAGTAAAATGTGTTTTAATCCTCCTGTCTTTCCAGATCCAGATGAAGATTCAACATCAGTGGATTTGTGAAATTAAATTACTCAGTGTCATTTTCAGCCTAATTTTAGACAAAAGAATAAATGAATGGAAGGGCAGCTATTATTGCTTACTTAGTCTAAAAAACATGTTTACTGTCCCTTAATATAAGGCTTTTATCATCAGCTCTTTCTCCCATGCATCACAAGTCTTGACTCATCCCTCTCATAATTTTAATAGATTATATTGTTATTATTACCAAAATTATATCAATTAACTGACAACAGTTTCTTTTTAAAGTAGTTTCCTCCATCTTGATTCTGAAAAATTTCCCTTTTTGAATCAAAATACTTTTTTCTTCTGAAAATCATACAGTTTTGTGGTTTTTATTCTTTTTGTGTTTTTGCCAAGCATATTTCTTGTCCCAAAACTGAAGAAGAAAAGTTTAATTATTGATTTTTTTAGTTTAAATAAATTGAATCATTTGTAGTAATTAGTGATAACGAGTTACTGCCCCATAATAAATTAAAAGTTGCATTATTTTTTCCTAACTATTGTTTTTGTACTTTAAAACTATGGGGGAAATATCACTGGTCAAGAAATAGCAGTAATTAATACTGAATTATACAGATAAGTCCAGTGGACCAGTCATTTCTTGTACAAATAAAATTGGTGGTACTAATGTGTATCCAGAGCAGTTTGAATCATCAACTCCATTCTCTATTAGCAATTTGAATGATCAACTCCATTCTCAATATAATGACACACATAAAATCTTACAGGTGATTTCTGGCATATGAACTCCTCAGTGTCCTATGGGCAATTTGGTGTTTATTCAACTATTATGATTTTAGGCCCTAATCAGTGTTATCTATTCATAGATAATATAATGTTAGAATATATTTCTTTTCTGATGTATTTGTCCTATTAGCATAGTCTGTTCAAAAATGATAAGGCTTATGTAATTTCAGCTTACCATGACAGATGCTTAAATATATATTTAAACACATGCACAGCTTTATGTTTCTCCTAAAGCTGAAAAGAGAAAAGAGGGATTTTCCTCATCAAGAGGAAGCAGTTTGGGAGACAGAATATACATTTAAATTTTTCCTCCAAAAAAGGCAGAGTGTATTTTTTTTTCTCAGTTTTACATGTTCTAGCAATTGGGAATGCTATGTGCAACCTAAAATTTTAATGGCGACTTCTGTGCACTGAAACTCTCAGTAGGACTCTTAGGAAATGAATATTACAGAGTCATATGAAAGGAACAGCAGTCTAACCAAAGGTAAACTTTCATCTGATTTTAGTTTAGAAATTCTAGTTTTATTTTACTTGACAAGTGTGTAATTTATAATATCAGTTAAAATACTCCCCAAAGGACTATAAAGGAAGTATAAGTAAAAGTTCATTTTTCATTTTATAGTATGGAAAGCATTGATGTGTATAGAGAAACTAGAAGATAAAAGCGACTTATTTTCTATGCACAAATATGCACCTTTATTTAAGGCTGCCTATACCATTAAAATGGAATACTTGATTATTTCATATCATGCAGAGTGACAACAAAATAATCAAAGGTTAAGTCATGAATTAGGTTAAAATGGTTATTTTTAAGATTGGAAAGAAGTTGAAAAGCCATGTGCAACTTTCTTTTCCAGCACCTACCATTTTTCTCCTTAAGAAAGCTGTTTCACTTCAGATTCAAAAGCAGTGATGTGAGGAGAACGCCAGTCACCTCAGCAGTAACCTATATGGACCCTTAAAGAAGGAAAATGGGACTCAGCCCCTAGGATCTATGACTTCCCAATATTCTCAACAGGAGAGTTCTAAGAAATTATCTGAGATTTTATTAGAGGTAAAATCCACCATGGTTTGACTGAACTACATTCATGATCACTAGAGAAAGTTCATCCTTTCTTACCAGGTAAAAGAAGAAAGTTATCTATTACTGAGTCCTACAGGCATCAGATTAACAGACATATAGTTGAAGATAAATAATTGTGGAGATAACAAAAAGAGCAAGAAGATATTGGAACTTGGGAGCAGATGCAGGGTGGTTAGGAAGGTAGGTGAGCTCCCTGGCACAGAGGTGATGCTGTCGCACCTTTCCGTGGTTATGTTGCTACCAGAGACAGGCCTTTATTTTCCTGTCATCTTTGAACATTATTTTGCATTCAAGAAGTAGTTCTTTATGTCCAAATGTCATTTTTCAAGCAATGATTAGAAATATGTCTTAGGCTAAGGAAAATAATTTAGAAAAAACTGTCCATGGCATTATTTTATTCAAAAACTTAGAATTCTCTGAAATTATTGCACTTTATTTGGTAAACAAATTTCAAATTATTGTTCCTTTATCATTTGCATAATATTTGCTTTTCTGAAGACATAAGTACTTCTTGCTATATAACATTTAAATATTTAAAATTAAGATAGCTGCTCAGATTTCAAATAATGATGTTGAGTCTCTGGCTTTCTCACCTACAAAATCACCATGCTTTTCTTAAATCTAATTAAAAAAGCCAATATCATTACATGTAAGATCTATAGTCACTAGGTTAAGACAAAGTTCTAATAAACTTTGGGGAAAAGTTAGATAAAGAATAAATTTATCGGTCTAGTTCATTTTCTTTTTATGATGCATCTAAATTTTGGATTTGCTTGTGATAATTAACTGAAGCAAAGAGAGTTTAGGTGAGACTTTATAAATTACTTAAGCATACATGTCTGCATTTGAGGTATCAGGTTGATAGTAAATTTTAAAATCTGAATTGAATTTCAAACTAAATGTCAGAGCACAGTGGTAATGTAGGATAGAGTTGATTATATTAGAGCATAAGAAATTTGTGCTGATCTGTGCTACACAATAATTTTACCAGCACAAAACCACATTCCATCCAACAAATATGAAAAAGTGAAAGTACCTTATCAGATTTGGAAGAGCTTAATATAAGCTCTGTAAGAATTTTGCCTGGGAATGGAATGGAATTTTGCCTGCTAATTGGTATGGCTCATAATGCCTCTCTTGTATGAAATGGCAAAACTCTTGATATTGAGTTGCTCCTTAAAAACAACCTTCTAGGATGTATTTTGGCTTATTTAAAACCAGGAAAGAGGAAGTGAGAGGGACAAGATGAGTTTCCTTGAGAATCATAGTAATTTTCATCTAGTGTACTTTGTAGCAGACCTTTATTTTATTAAAGCCACCTTCAGATTTTGGGGGGGCAGGAGCGAGGTTTGATTTTTTTTTTTATGGTGCCATTCAACCTAAGGACAATCAAATAACCAATTGTTTGCCTTGGATTTAGTGTCTGCTAATTACACAATCTCATCTATATACCTTCAAACCAGTTACTTGATAAAACTTCCACCATATTACCTTAGTTCTTCCTATGCCCTTTCCTCTGAGCTACCACCAGTCAGAGGGAAGACTTACAAACGGAGAGATGTGGAGTTCTAAGAAAGATCAAGATTCCATCTCACTGTCCCTTTATCAATCTCTGAAGTCCTTACCCATGCTTCCCTGATTGTCCTATAGCAACACCAGCATGATGGGAATAATCAGAAAGATTGTGGGGAATCTCGAAAGAGTAATTGATCATGACATTGTGATTCTTTTGAACTGTAAAATTGTGAGTCACTCACATTTGCAAAAAAAGAGAACTCTTTTAAGCTTTATTATATTGTGAAGATTAATTTCATGCTATTTTCCAGATTAGCATAGAAGCTTGTATCAATGAAGAGTATTTAGGAGAGGAATAGGGTGAAATGTATGTTTTTTTCAAATCCTATCACTACTCATGTTTCCTTTCATCCCCTACCACATTGTGTTGGTCAAATAATGCTATTCTATAAAACCCTGAGCTATAGTTGTCAAAAGTAACTATGAAATGTGATTAGTACTCTGTGGGTGCTTCTTTTTTCTTCCTTTCTTACTCTCTCCACTCTGGTAAATGGAAAAGGTGAAATCAAAGAATTGATGCTTGCTTGGACTCATGTTGTATCTGTGACTATGGTATTAGCTGTCTCCTTTTTCCTTCTTAAATGGATAGAATTCTTATGAAGTGTGGAGTTCCCTTCTTGATAAATAGGTAAAATGCACAATGCGGTACTGTTTTATAGTTTCTAGATGGTTGTACAAAGCAAAAAGTTATTGTGGTTATGTGTTTTTAAAAGAAAATAAGTGATTGGTTATAAAACTCTGTCCCTTTTTTTTTCATTATTACAAGCTCTTTCTGTTTTCCAACAGTTTTCTGACTCCTTTGTCACTGGCGAGTAGTTTGTGTGATTGTGTTTTTCTCTCTGAGTTTCTTGGATTCCTGAACATGATTCCTCTTTGGACTAACTTGTAAAAGGGTTTAGCTCAAACATTTTGACTCTTAATGATCTTAAATGAACTTTTTTTTCTTTAGGTGAGATATGAAGTGTGACATTAAACTAATGGGATTGATTCAAAGAATCTGAAGTATTAGGTGAAATAATATTTTCAATTGTATTTTGGAGAGCTGGACAACTATTATCACTATATATCTATGCCCTGTGTGGGAACATAGAACTTTCTATATAATTCCTGGATTACTTATTAGTTTTCATATCTGTCTGTCTAGGAAAAATTCTGAAATTAACCACCCTAAGATGAATATATTCAAAATGCAAAAAGAAAAATATTTTATTGACTAAAGCATAAAAGCCTTTTTATTTTAATACCACAAACTCTCTTCTTATTATATTTCTGTGTAGGCTAAACCAGAATGTGATAATGTGGAGTTTTCAGATTAAATTCAAGATAAATTGTGAACGTATATGAATCACTGGATGCTTAATACCTTTTTCTACAATCTGATGATAATACATGCTCAACATTTATGTGCATATAGCATTTTACATTTTTCAAACTAAGCATCTTGGATATGTGGATTAACAAGTCATCTCAATGTGTAGATGAACAGACAAAGACCTAGACCAGCTGAGAATACAATCCCGGATTATTCACAGAGGCCACTCTCCATTTATCTATGTTAGACATATCCAGAATCTTTGGGACTGTATTTAGTGACCTTTGTCTTCATATGGACAATTTTGATTAGATCATTTATGTTTATGAGAATAGTAATGATTTGACTTTATAGTTTCTGACTTACTTTTTCTAGTTTCTCACCATGTTCTAAGGAAATTAAGATGTTTTGAATTTTAAAAATTAATTAGTATGTATTTATTGAATTCCTATCATATAGTTTTATGGAGACAAGCAGAGAAAGTTGATAAAATTATTTCTAAACATCTAAAACCACATGCCAAAAACCACATGTTACTAGGTATCCACCCCAGGGTAAGCTGAATTTTCTATCTCAAGTTAGAGACTCCTCTTCACCCCTTTCTAGATAGATAATATTCTGGTTGGGTTTTTTTTTCATTCCTTTTAAAACTAAAAGTATTAAATCTGTCAAGATTTATTTCTTCAGAACTTTCTAGTGCTAGAAAACTCTCCTTAAAACTCATCTTATAATTTACTTGTTAGATATGTCTTATCTGAATGGATATACTTCTTTTTTAAGTATATACTTTTTGAAGTATATTGGGAACAGCTTCCTACATAGGAAATATTTAAATTATATAACTAAGCAACACATAAGCATCAAAGTTCAACTATTGTTTACCTTTTAAATCAAAGTTTCCCCAAAATATTAACATATAATATTAATATTATATTGACTGTATAGCTGAGTGACAATGAGAATGATATATCATGTTGCCTTCTTCCAACTACGGCAGCCCCATGGCTTCCTTTCTGCATAAATTCATAGAATAACCAATATTAATATATGATTTTTGGTAATAGATTTACTATGTTTTTCTATTTTGTTATGGTAAGTTTGTAGGATAAGGAGAAAACCAACTAACTCAAGAGAAACAAGCAGGTAATAAGAGAATCCAGAAGAAGGGTATTAAAATTAACTCCCAAATTCTTTACCACTTCATTAAATTTAAAAATTAGTATAGGTTGTGTAAAGTAAACAGAAATTTGCTTATTTGTGGCTTCTTAACACTGCCTTCTGACTAGATCAATCAATAAAATTAAAAAATTCAGTTAATCAGGGCTTCTGTATCCCTTTGAGGAAGTATCAAAGATAGTTCAGAAATATCAGTTCACCAAAGATTATTCCTGTCAACTATTAGATTTAGACATTTTTCTGCACTTCATGGATTTATTTATTTATGAGAGAGGAAGGCACAGAAAGAAACATGTACTGGATTTCTTGTTCCACTTAAGTTTTCATTGGTTGATTCTTGTATGTGCCCTGACTGGGGATTGAACCCACAACCTTGGTGTAACAGAATGGCACTCTAACCAACTGAGCTACCCAGCTAAGGCCTCGAAAATTTTAAGCCCCTCCTAGTCAAAAGATTTGCTGAGTAGGATGTATACCCTGCTGCTAATTACTGTGTCCATGAAGACAGACCATTGTTTCCTTATGTGGCAATGCCCCAATCTACTAGTCTGGAACTCTAGTAGTATAATTCAGGGAAGAAGAGAAATTTTTTTTTTCAAATGTGCTTTGTTGTTATCATGAAGTCACACAAAATGATATTTGCTAAAAACATTTGAACACACAGTATTAGGGGCTTAATAAATATTTGTTCAACTGAAAGTAACTTCTAGAGCCTATATCAGGTGAGCTGCCAAGTAAATGTAGGGAGTAATTGGCTTTTCGATTGCTACAGAAGCTGTGCCTCTTAAGAATGCTTGCTCACTGGCTTTGCTGGTCAATCTCCTCACTAATCCTTGTGGGAACTTCATTCTGATGCTCCCTCCTGATAATTAGCTGACGTTTCTTCATCCTGTTGACTTTCTGTTCTATCTCACAAGAGCAGGTCCCTCTAGGGCAGAGCAGTGACAGCTTACCCTCATCGCCTACCACAGGCTAGGCACTTCTCATGTCAGAATTCATTGTGTGGCGTTAGTTCCATTGATAGAGGAGAAAGCCAGTGTTAAGTGACTGGCCATGGATACTGCAGTAATTACTGAACCTAGGAATAGCATTGAGTTCAGACCATAGCGCGCATTCACTCTCCTTAAAGAAAAATGGGGCCAAAAGGGATTTTACCTAGTTGGCAGTCAAAACTAGAAAGTGGCTTATGAATTATTGCTTCTTCTGAAATCTATGTTTGGTCAAGATCAGAATTCAACCATTTTCAAGAAAATCAAAGAACAACCCCTCTCCCTCCCCCCCTCCCCCCCCACACACACACAGAGGGCCTTTTACTGCATACAAAGAAGCTCTTATCTTTTAATATAGGAAGGAGGAGAAAGTGAGGACCAAGCCCAGGACTTAATAGAGTAGTAGAATTTCAAAGATAGTGAAACACCCAAGGCAGGTCGGTTATGCAAGGTTAGATCCCTTAATTGGGAAAATATGACACATCAAATACAACATCTGGTTGGATCCCCTACTCCAAAGATTTTGACTCCCCATCCCCTTCCATTCATTAAAGAGGCTTTGCTTGTGCAAGACAACATGTGCACCAGTCAGGATCCTCTGTGTCTCAGCTGGGGGTCTGCTAGACCTGCAAAGGGAGAATAGGGACTGTACTGTAAAGGAGCCATGAGGTAAGAGTCAGCATGTACTGATAGGAACTGGAAGAGATCCTGAGGGGTACTTCAAGAATGGCCAGAATAGGGGATAATTTTTTACTTGAAAGTGTTCCCCAAGATACTAGGATTCCAGGAGTTGGAGAAACTTGCTCCTAGAAACATGGGAAAAAATGATGGCAATGACACAAGTTGTACTTCTCACATTATACTAGTAGAAGGAAATATATGGCCAGGAGGCTGAGGGCAGTTGCCCCAATAAAAGTTGCTATCCCTGGTCCAGTGTTGAAACGTAAGCCAGTTTTTAGACCCAGGCTATTGACAAGAGAAGTGGCTGCTGGGACTGTAGGAGGAAGAGCATTGCAATAATGGCAAGTATACACAGTAGTGATTCTCCTAGATCTTTCCCACAAGCACTTAACGGTTATTTACTCAGGTAACTATGCACCTGAAAGGATGTCTAGATATTTTGAGGACTGTTGGACATAGGGTTTGAGTTGTCATTGATGCCAAAGAACGGAATCCTCTTGGCTCCCATGCTAGATTTGGGTCCTGTGGGTGTCTGATAAGTGTCCTGACCAAATGCACAGTACCCATGGACCTGCCCAGTGGTTGGTTACTCAATCCTCAAATATATATTTGATATGACCTATTTGGCAGTTGACCAAGCTCCAAATTGCATCCTTTCTCTGCAAAATAAGAAAAACCAAGTGGAAGTCTAAAATTAACCCTCCCTTTAGAAATAAATGGATAGAGATGGGAATAGATTATTGCCACATTTTATCTGTCCTTCTCCTCTTAATCCTTGTTTTTTTAACCAATCTGATTCCTGGAGAAACAGAATGGATTAGGAAGAGTCATTGCAGATTATCACACACACACTCAAGTATAACCCCAGTTTCAGGCACAGTACCAAATGTGGTATCATCATTAGATCAGATCAATGCCACCTCAAGTATATGGTATTTAGCCATTGATTTGGTAATAGGTGGCTAGCACAATAGAGACCTTTATAAGATGTGTGTTCCAGAGGATTGGAACCTCTCTTTGGCTTGCAGTAGGCTGCCTTCTCTCTGTGTCCTTACATGAGCCTTTCTTTGTGGATGCATCAAAAGATAACTTTTAAAAGAGGATATAAATCATGCCTCTCACATAGCTATAAAATGAACACATACCAGAAATTCTATTTTTCATTAATTGAGACAATCAGTAAAATGTTGCAACCTGTTCAAAAGAGAATCCAAAACACACACACATAAGACATCTGGAATGCTGAGAAAAATTTACAAAATGAAAAATCATCAAAACTTGTTCAATATTCATGGGGCAGTTTCATCAAATAAATCATTGGCAATTCTATGAACAAAAATCATTTTAATTCTACAACTTATAGAATTATGAAATACTCAGATACTCATTTGGAAGGATGCATTAGAGACAATACATCCAATAATCTTTTTGGTCCATATCCAAGTCTTTTATGTTTCTCCCTGAATTTTAATTAATGGCTGACTCCTCTACCCCAAACATGCATTTATTTATCAGGGCACATCATTTTTAAAAACACAGTGAAATGCTTTTGTTCTCTACCTTAGAAAAAAACATTTTCATCTTTAGTCAGCTAATGCCATCAGCCTGGTTTAGGTCCTGAGGCAAATGGAATCCACCTCATTTCTCTTGTTACTTCTAGATCTTCACAGAAATGACCCAACTCTTAGCAGGAGATGTTAGCAGTATCGATATTAGCAGTATCTTTTTGTCTTAGATATGGAAGAAAAAATATATAATCCCCTTTTTTATTATTTGTAGGGATCTACCAACCATGATTTTCACAATTGCTGTCCTGGAGGCAGAGACAAGTCTTGGCTCAGGCTCCCAAAGCTACGCAAAATGGAGCTGGACATTGGGGGAGAGAAAGGGCAAAAAGAGAGTAGGAAACTATAGAGGTGAGCAACATTAGAGGTACTAGTAAACAGCCATGAGCCACTCAGGATCTTTCCAGATGTGTCTTCTCATGAAGGGGTGACAGTATGGCCCAATTCAGTGGGACTTTGCACTTATAAAATCAGAGCTCAAGTGGCTGAAAATCCTCAGACATTGGCATTCCCAGGAGGCTTTCTAAGAAGTTACAAAGAATCCACTTTGGCCATATCTATGAGCTCACTGGCCTCCTAGGGACCCTGAGGTCTCTCCTCTCAGCTTAGTAGAAGTGGCACTCTATACCCTGTCTCAGCCAGCTGAAACCCTTCCCTAGTATGCTCTGAAAAGAGCCACTTTGTCACAACCATTTGACCATTAAACACATAACTTCTCCACACACCCTGGATGCACCCCAGTGGCTACTTGGGGCAGCATCTGCCCATGGAACATTCTAACCTCTCCGGGATCCAATCCACCTCTTCACGCTCCACTCTCATACTTGTAAACTGGTTTTGGACCCAACCTCTTGAGTCAGTAGCTCCTTATCTTTTTTTTTTTTTTTTTTTTTGCATATTACCCTTTTATTAATATAGATAAGAAACAAACTAGTTATGGGTATCATCTGGGAGATTCCAATTTCTGAAAATGATAGTACACTAGGGATTATTAGTATGGCTAAAATATGTATTTTCAGAATTAAAACAATTTTATGACCAACATAGATTCCCACCATAGCCAAGTAAGATTCATTAAGTTTTTCTTTAAAAGGCAAAGGTGGCTCTACTTTTTTCCCCATGGCAAACTACTTTGACACACATCAGAAGTTCTCAGAAAAATCCCCTTTCCATGGCTTTCATATTGCCTCTTCATCTTATTGGGTCTTTCATCCCCTCCCCACCAATCTCAATTTTTCTTGAGAAAAAAAATCAAAATGAAAACAAAACATGTCTATCAATAGCTAAAGATATATACCATTTTCTGAGATACTGACTGCAAATAAAAAACTATGCCCTTAAAATTTTGTAATGATCAAATTGAGGAGGAGAAATATATTGCTCTTTATCAGCTGTTCTTACATAAAACCATTTTAACTTTTTAGAACTCATGGGTTGAGATATAAGTGGTAACTTCAGAGCTCTATAATAGGACATGATTAGCATTTAAGAAATATATTTGATTGTTACCCACCTAGCAATGAGCACATAGTGGGAGAGGTTAATTTTAAAATGTTCTTAAATATGTACATATATTCTACTAACCCATGAATTTAGAGAAACAATTATTCTCTAATAATACAAGTATTGTTTTCTCTGATTGATTTAAATTTTCATCTTGACTGATTTTTTCTACAGCTAAATTAGAAAATTAGTTTTTCCCTTAAAAAAAAAATGCAATGATGTTCCTTTCTTATAAATTGCCCTCTCGTATTTTCTTGTCAGCCTGCTTCAAGGAAATCCATGTATTCAATATACTTGCTCGAAGTTTGGCCCACACCAAATGGTTGTTTAATCCAAATATCTGAGCAGCAAACTGAGCTGATCCTTCTGGAGAAAGTATGGTTGAACAGCCAAGACCACTGGGTAGTCGAAGAGAAGACCACACATCCTGAGTACCCCAGTCTGCAGTGAGGGGAGGACAGTTGATAACTGGGTATGCAGTGTTACCAGACATCACTGGTCCTAAACCATTGCTTCTGCCTGCCACTGCCACAAAGACTGTAGGAATGCCATCCCCTTCGTACTCAGCTTTAATCCTCAGCGTTTCATCTGGGCCTTTATGGGCAGAGGTTACCCGAAGTTCACATGGAATGCCAAAATATCCACAAGCCTTCTTGATTTTTTCACAGTGACTAAGATCAGAAGTCGAGCCCATTAATACTACAACTCTGCACTGACTTTCTGATTTCAGAAGCAACTCTACTCTTTCAGCAACCCACTCAAAATTTTTCTTTACCATCTGGAGCCCTTCAGGAGTTACTTCTTTGAGGTCACGATATGACTGTTTGTCTTTCTGTTGACTTCGATCTCCTGATGGCCAGAGTCTCCAGGAATCATTATCAATAACATCAGCAAGAACAATTTCTTTGGTGGTGACATCAACACCAAATTCAATCTTCATATCAACCAGTGTACAGTCCAGGGGCAACCAGGATTTCTCCAATATTTCAAAAATAGCCTGTGTAGCGTGATTCATAATATCCACTTCAGTCTGGCCTATAACAAGTCCAGCAAAGCAAAATTTTGCAGCAATGAGTTGTTCCTCAGACCACTGTGGATCATTATTGGCATCATCCTTAAAAAACATCTCCACTTTAGGAGGGTAAAATTTGTACCCTTCTTTGACACCAGGATTTCTTTTGAGAAAAGAACCAGTTGCTATTCTTCTACAAACCCATTCAATTGGAATCATTTCACACTTAGGTGCAATGAAAGCAGTCTCCCCACATTTTTTGGTGAAAGCAGTTTTGATACCTGCTTCCTGTAACAACTGAAAAATACAGCTAGTAATTTTATTAGAGATTGCAGCTTTTCCTTCCAGGTGATTCTTTCTGGCTGCATTTCCTGCTGTAATCTGGTCCTTGGACTGCAGGAGCACTTTTCCTGGGCTGTCTAACAATTCATAGACTTCTTTTGTTTTACCCTCATAGAGCTTTTTACCAATGTTCAGTACCTCGGCCGTCGCCATTATTATCCTGGGTGGGCTGGGGGCAGCGGCCGCGCTCGGCAGAGACGCAGGACTCCGGAGAGGAGGAGGAGGAGGAGGAGGAGGAGGAGTGGCCAGAGAGGCTCCTCACGGGGCGAAGGCGGGCAGCGCGGGCCACAGATACACTCCCCCCGGCTGCGCGATGCAACCCGGAGCGGCGCTCCGTTCCAGAACCGCAGCGGAAGCCCGGGTGCCTCTGCCCGCCGGGCTGATTCCTCCTTATCTTTTTATTACTGGCTGATCCTTTTACTAGTCCCATGTACCCTAAGTTTGTAAAGATATTGTCCAACAAACCATATTTATTGCATAATAATCCTCATTCCCATGGTAACTGATGTCAAACTGAGTTGATAACAATACCAGTCAAAAGCAAAGACATTTCTCATGGTAAATGTATACTTTCCATTCGACTTCTTTAAATATTAGAAATAGTTTATGCTCCCCTCCTCATTAGGTGTCTGGGGACCACAAGTTGGGAAACTTCTAAGGGATAAAGTTGAGTGAGTGCCAACCAAGTCTTTTTAGTTTTCCCTTTTTACAGCTGGGCAAACAAGGCTGTTAGTTTTTAAGGCGAATTGGCTTAATCAAACTGACAAGGAATCAGAGTGGAAACTGACATTTTTAGAAGTCTCCCCTTTTTTGGTCTTATAGCACTGGTCTTTCTAAAATAAAGCTGGGATTGGTTGCCACTTGTCTCAGAGCCTTTTCTGCGTAAAGCCTGGACCTTTCATGGGATCTAGAATTTGGGATACAGCAGCTGCCTGCTCCTCTATGCTGGATTGAGAAACCTAGGCTATCCCAGGAGGAATAAACCTGAGGGGTTATTAGGACCAGGTTATCCTAAAGTGTATCCCAAAGGGAAACAGCTTCTGCGGCCAGTTACCTCTGAGAAAGGCAGGGTTAAACAAAAGTAAACTGGGTTCCTTTTATCTTGTTTTCACTTCAGGACTTCCATGAGCCTTTGAAATGTCCTTGAGTCTAAAGATCTGCCAGAAGGACGAGATGACACACATTATCTGCCCAAACTTTCTGGACCTGAAAAAGAATTCTCTTTTTCATAGGAGACCTATTAATAATACATCATGGACCCTGACATTCTGAGGCATTTATTTTGGGACCTGTTAGTCCAGTCCAGCATTTCCAGGTGAGGAACTAACCAGCACTTGATCTCACAAGTAGATGGAACCTACCCAGAGCTGAATCCCAGCTGCCAGAGTTTAATCCTGGACTTTTCAAATCTGGATCTTTCCCTCCATACCTCACCCACCATGTACCTTAATCTAATCCAGGAAAAAACTATCCATGCACTGCAGAAGTGGAAGGAATTCTGCTCAGAGAGGCTGCTTCTGAGGTTCATTTGTGTCCTCATCAAAGGCTCCCAGGTGGTGGGGGCAGGAGAGGACAGGGAGGCTGGAAACCCCGCAGGGAAAGGCATTGCCCAGCTTGGTGTTTAGAGAGGGCTTTGCTCGGGAAGGCCCCGAGAGTGGTCCATCTGAGGAGCTGGTCTGCAGCGGGAAAGCCTGAGGGCAGCTTCCACATGGGCAAAAGCGGGCTCCCCTGGACCCCGAAGACTGGCCTTGGTGTCCCTTCAAGGCCACCTCTCGTGGTATAAGCTAGCTGGAGACTGCTGGGGAGAACTCTCAGGTGTCTGTCCCCACTGTGGCCTAGGACGATGTCTCCAGGAGAAAGAGGATGCACTGCTCTTCAGAGCTTGTCAAGCTCACCCCCAGCCAGTAGCGAGGGGTCTGCAGGGCTCCGCCCTGACTTCCCCACTTGCTTGAGGCATTGTGTTCAAAGGCTGCCAACAGCAAGGTAAACTGACACTGGACTCCCTTTCCAGATAGACTCAGGCACTGAGTCCAGAGAAAGGACACAAAAAAGACAGAAAGTGAAGAGCTTGGACTTTCCAATGCAATAGTGGCCAAGAAGTGCAGTCTTTCCCCTCTGCCCAAAGCAGCCCCTGAGGCTCTGGGGAGACCCTCCCCCATCCAACACTTGGCCAGGTTAGACCTCCACTCACACCGTTAGACCTTCCTCCCTCCCTGCCTGCCTGCTACCAAAATGTGTGTGTGTGTGTGTGTGTGTGTGTGTGTGTGTGTATGTGTGAGAGAGAGAGGGGGGGGGGCAACTGTCCTCCATGCCTGAGGTGGCACTCGCACCCCCTCCCCGCCGCCAGGTGCAAGGCTTGTTTCCCTTTGGGCATTAGTGGGGTTGGAGAGGCTCTGACTGGAGAGGGAAGCATTCCTAGAGGGCACCCACCTGAGAGCTGCCATCTGGTGGGGCCATGTGTGGGACTTTCTCTGGAAGGTTAGTCCCTGTGTATCTCAACCAGAAATGTGCTTGCTCGCCCTGGAGCAGGGTTGGGGGCCTGGTCACCCACCAGCCTTGTAACTGGGGGCAGATTCCTGGGCCTCGTTGAGTCTTACTTAGCTTCTTCCTCTGCAGAATCTGACTGGTATGGGTGTGGGGGGCATTAAAGAGGAGGAGCTGCTGCTCTAATGCACGTGCCGGTATCTATCTGCCTTTCACAGAAAGAAGGACAGCGTGAGGCAGATGGCAGTGTTTAACCGCTGTTCCTGCAGGTGTAGGAGGGGAGAGCTATGGCAAGGCATGCTCACAGCCTAGGATCCCAGCACATCCATCCTGAGTGAAAACCTCCTTAGAGAGTTCCTTCAACAAGTAAAATGCATTTCCACTGCCCTCATTACCAGTCTCTCGCTTGATCAAGCTTATACCCAGAACTCAACCAAATTAAATGCTTGGGTTTTTTTTTCATAGTAAACAATCATATGATCTACAAAGTATGATGACTTTATATTCCTTTAAATAACTACATGTCATAATTATACTAATTTTAAATAATTATACATTACAGAACTTATAGAATATTGTTAAATGAATGTGGTGATGCAAAGCATTCTTATTCAGTCCCTGATTTTGGTAGGATCAGCCTCTACTTCTGTGTGCACTGTTGAATTTTGTTAACTACCTTTATAGCTTCCATTGAAATCATTATAATTTTTTAAAAATGTTTTTATTGCTTTTTTAATGATAAAAAGGGAGAGATAGAGAAATAGAAACATAGATGAGAAACATCAACCCGCTGTATCCTGCATGTCCTCTACTGGGGACCGAGCCCATAGGTAGATGCTCAACCACTGAGCCACACCGGCTGGGTGAAGTCATTTTTAATTGAACCATTGGTATGAGGACTATACTAATATATTTTTTCATAGTTTCTCATATGTCTTAAGCAAATCATTAATATAGTGCCAAGCACTTTCTATTTTTCCTCGAGATCAAAAATTGTCACAAACATGATGTTAGGGTTCAGTCACCCTTCAGTATTTTTCTCCCTGAATCAGTTCTCAGTTTGTGGACCAGAAAATTGACTTGGCCAAGATATAGTGATTATAGATAGATCAAAGTCAGGTGTCTTGTTGATGCTAGCCTCCCACATGGCAGGCATGGTAGAGTAGGAGGGACAGTATTAAAATATTTCCCCGATCTCAATCGTTTCCCTATGATTAGGATTAGGAACTGAAAAGCTGCAGTTTGGGACCAAATGTCTAGGAAAGTCAGGGTGGATACAGGGTGAGTGGGCATCATCAAAGGCAGTGAAGTCTGGAGGCCGTATCTCCAGGGAAGGTCCCTGTCCCATCCTAGTGGGCTCTCTGCCTGCCTGCCAGCCTCAGGAAGCAGTGCAGGGTGACCCTGACCAGGTAAGAACCCCATCTCTGTTTTCCCTGCAACTTAGTCAATTCAGGTAGATGTGGCATAAGAAAGCATGGCATATATGTGTTTATACATGTGTGTTGGAATGTGCAGAGAGGCATAACAAGGAACTAAGGTAGCTGCTCTCTGGATGTGCCCATTGTCATGTTGCCTGACTATATGTTTCTCTGGTGTCCTCTCTAAGCTTGTTTTGCATGCTTCTCTCTCACTATCTTCTCCTCTCCCTGCCCCCATCCATTTCTTCTTCTGAAAGCTATTTTATCTCCAAATTTCCAGTCTCTCTCAAAATTGAAGTGACAGTCCACACTGCTCTCTGTGATCAGTTTGGGGAAGAAGGAAGAGGGTCAGGGGAAAGGAGGCCTGCACACCAGGTGTAAATAGGAGTCGGTTAGAAAGCCTGGGTGCTGTCCTGGCCCTGACAGTAACTGACTTCTCACAGGCCCTTGTGCAGCACCAGTCATACTGAGTGAAGGAGCCAAATCCTTTGGAAATGGCCTAGATCCTCTTAGCAAGCAACGCCCCCTTCTTCTCCTCTTAGGCATTCTCCTCCATGTAACCATCTGGCATTTAGTCAGTACCGTTCATGTGGTCAGGCACCCATTCGGGACCAGGGACAAAGATGAGGAAGAGGCAGCTCTCTGTGAAGTATTAGTTGTTGACAACTGAGTGTGAGAAGTGCTCTGGCAGGAGCAAGCCCAGGGTACTCTAACCCAGGTCAGGAGGGCTGTGGAAGGTATGGAGGAAGGCTTCCCCGAGGAGGAGAAACGTGTGTGTGTGTGTGTGTGTGTGTGTGTGTGTGTGTGTAGCGAAGCAGGGTGTTCCAGGCTGAAGCAATTCCATGAGGAGGGCACGCAGGATAGGCTGCTGGGTGGTGAGAGCTGAGGCAGGAGGGACCATGCACTGTGTAAAGGAGTTTGAGTTTTAACCCCAGGGCTTGTGCTTCAAAACTGCCTGGGCCTCAGCCTCACCTGGGCAGTATATTAGAAAGCAGATTCCTGGGCCTTACTCCAACCTACGGAATCTCAATCACCATGGGTGAGGCCAGGGTCCCAGGAGAGTCTCTGCACAGGCACAGGTCAAATCAGGTCTTGGGAAGGCGTGGGAGGGCTCTAAGCAGAGGGGAGGCAGGTGCATGGGAGACAGACCCCTTTCAGGGTCTATGCGGAAAAGAAATCGTGAGACCTGAGTAAAGACCCAGGGCAGAGAGCAGTGTCCCCATTGGACGCTCCTCAGACCACATGCCCCATGACCAAGAAAGGAGCAACCAGAAAATTCAGGTTTCCAGTTGGACAAGCTCCATCAGGCAGTACCGCAGGGGAATGGCAGAGGTGTGTCTCCCACCCCATTCCCCCCACACACACCTGACTCTAACAGTGTGACCTTGAAGGACTGTTTCTCACCTATGCCTTCATCCTAAGTGGAACCCAGTTTCCACATTCCAAGTGGCTCTTCATTCAGGCTGAGTGTTGAGAGCATGCGGAGGAGTGAAAGTTTTTATCCAGGCTGAGTGAAAGGCGGGCTTCCCTAGTTGTTCAAATGGAGGAAGAGGGCTATGTGATCGCTATTTACCATGTATTTGTGTTCTCCCTAGATTTCTCTCCAAAAGATGGTAATGAAATGAAAGAGTCTGATACATAAGGATATAAGGTAGTTCCCCAACCCAGAAACATGCTGTGCTAAAGAGGGTAGGCCCAGTGTAGACCACCATGAAGAGATTTCCACTTCACAGGATGGAGTGTAAATGCCTCTGCTAGTCCCAGAGGCCCTGAGCCAGGCCACACCACCCTGTGCTGCAGCTTCAGCTCTCCCTGTCCTTTCCCAGTTTCCCTTTGACACTTAGTAATACTGAAAGCAGGCAGTTTCACACCTCAATGCCTGTGTTTATGCCAATCTCTCCACCTGAAATGCCTTCCACCCACCCTCTGTCTGGCTAATTCTGCTGATTCTACAAGACCTAACTCTCTGTGATGTCCCCTCCCACCCAACACACACCTCAGTGTGTTCCTGTGAACTGACCAACTCCACTACCCTATGCTACCCTCAATGGGAGCTCTGACACAGAAAGTTTATGGCCTGTCCCTTCCATGCCCCACTTGACCAGAAATGTCTCAAGGACAGGCTTTATGGTATTATATTTCATCTCCTCAGTGTCTGGTACATAGTAGGAGCTCAACAGATATTTACTGAACCAAACAGAATCCAAATGAATGAGAAGTACCTCAGATTCACATGTCTTGGTAATTTGATCACATTCAGAGGATTTGCTTATTGGTTCTTTTAAATATGTGATACTTTAATGCTGCTATATAGATGTGACTCTCTGTTCCCCTTTATTAAGTTAAAATAAATTTAATAAGTAAACTGAAGGTGTTTATTTGCATTTCAAAAAGTTGGGGGGCAGGTTTCTTTTAAACATTAAGCCTCTGCTGGAACTTTCAGAAACTTGCATTAGAGATCATTAACTTCTGGGGGAGGGGTGGGGACAGGAGTCATGGAGAAGTTACCTCCAAGAGTTTGAGTCCTGAGATGCCTCTGACAAAGGGAAGCAAGGAAGAAGATCTTGGAGCTGGATAGGATTAGTTCAGATACTTCTCTACTTGCGGTGTGGCCCTGAGCAAGTCCCTTAATCTCTCTGTACCCTGATTTCTTTCTTACTAAAGTGGGGGGACCTATACCCATTTTGCAGAGTTGTTGTAAAGATCCTATATGGAGTACCTGAGTTCATAGGAGGTCCTGATAATGATAATGGTATTGTTGTTGTTAGGTTTGACACGGCGTTGGGAGGAGAGGGATGGTTTCACCTTGAATGGCATGATTAAGGAAGGCAGAAAGGACTCAGAAAGAAAAGGCCAGTTATGGCTAGGCTACCTATTTTGACTATTATAGCACTTACAAAATTTTTTGATTTTTTTTTTAAACTAAAGCTTCCCATGCTGAATGTGCAGAATACTGGCAGCACATACAGTGTGTTTGGTGTTTGGGCCTCGTACTCCAGAAGGCCTGCCACTTACTAGCTCTGTGATCTTGGACAAATCACCTAAGGTCACAGAGCTCGTAACTCAGTTTCCCCATCTGCAGAAAGGAGGTAATCCAGAGGACCCATCTTTTAAGGTTGCCCTATGAGATAAGGAATGCAGTAGGCTTATCCCCATGCAGGGCACAGTATGCCGTCATAAATGGTACTCTGTCATGAGGTGATCGGTACTAAAGGACAGTGTGCCCTGTTGGAGAAACCACTTCCTCTAGTGAGATGCAGGGGGAAGGGAGCTAACTGCAAGAGCACTGGGCCCAGACCCCGGAAACCACCTGTCAGGAGAGCTGTGGGTCCCCGGGCCTGTTCTGTAACACAGAAGGGTGGCCCTGGCTCCTAAACTAGCTCAGCTTCCCAGAGAGCTGCTCTCAGGACTGGGCCCTTTGGCCCTGCCCACGTGCCCCACCTTCTTTCTACAGAGGAATTCCTCACTGAAGAGACCTCGGCCTCTATGGGTGGTCCTATGGGTGGTCCTTACCTTTGCTATGCCTGTCATCTAGATGGTGACTATAGAACACGTATGCAAACAGAAGAGCTACCCATGCTGCAGAGAGCAGCTTTGCTGGCTGCAGGAAAGATGAAGGAGCACTTTCCCTTGGTGGAGATTTCCCGACTCTCCCCGGTCCTAACTCCTGTTTCCCATCTTTCGTGAGAAAATAGGTTTGGAAATAAGCAAGGCTCCGCACCCCTCTCTCTGGGTAGTGAGAATAGTGAGAAAGAAAGCTCCGCTTGGCTTGGGCCACAGATGCAGGTGAAGAAGCCCTTTATTGGCTACTTCCAGGTCTGGAAAAAGTGACAAGGTGTCTTCAGGGGTCCCTACCCAGGGGGGCTGGCAACGCAGGCACCAGGCTCTCCCTTTGCAAGACAGAATGAGGGAACCCACCTCCACTCTGGTTATCCTCACGCCGCTGCTAAACAGACACTAATGACCTTGACCTCGAAAGAAAAGGTGCCCCGGGCTGGCGGGGACATCCTGTGGCAGAGGGCTCCGAACTCCCCCCCCCCCCCCGGGAAAAGCGGTCCAAACAAAGGGCATTCCTCAGCTTCCAGCCGGATAGCGGGCAGCGGAGCCTCACTCCCAGCCTGCGGTGTAGAGTTACACGCGTTCCCACCAAGTTCGGGAAGAACGTACTGTTTTCTTAGCTTTTGCTCCCGCGGAGCCTCCTCCCACAGCAGCGCTGCCCACAGCTGCCCCCCGGGCCCGCCGCTGGCCACGAGGGGTCAGGGAGGCGAAGCACCCCGCGCCCCCGAGTCCCGCAGGGCATGTTCCCGAACTCAGCCGGGGCCTCGCCGCCCTCCCGCCCCTCTGACGTCTGCCAGACGCTCGCTCTCTGGGGCTCGGGCTGCTGCAGCCGGTGCCGAGGGGGCGAGGCCGGGCGGGGCAGGCCGCGCTGCTCCAGCCCCTTCCGCTCCCCTCCGGTCTGCGCTCCGCTCCCGCTCTCCCTGTCCCGGCCCTGGAAGGCGCCGGGCTTGGCTTCGTTCCCCTTCGTGGCACAGCCGCGAGCTAGCGGCCGATGCCACAGCCATCCCTGCCTGACCTGCTTCTCTCCTCCGACCCGCCCGGAGGGAGGCCGCGGCTGGACCCCATCCGGGCCCAGGGCTGACTGCCGAGAGCGGGGAGCGGAGCCTGGCCCGGGGGCCTGGGAAGGAGAAGGGACCGCAGGAGGGCTCGCTGGTCCAAGGATGGAGGGGATGGAGGAGCCAGAGGCCAGACCTGCCAGTGGGGACCTTCAGTGAGTACGGAGGAGAAGGAGGAGGCGGAGGAGGAGGCGAGGAGCCGGCCGCTGCGGGGTGGCGGAGCCGTGGAGGAGCTGGGAGGGTTAGGGGAGGCCTGCCCTCCATGTCCATCTTCATTTTAGCCTTTCCGAGTGTGAGCAAATGCGGCACTTGGGCCATAGAACCACTGCAGGCAGCACCTTCTATCTCCCCAGGCCGCCTGCAATGCCCCATTGGAAGGTCTCCCTGGATTAGCTGTGGAATACATGTCTAGAGTTTACCCGTCAGAAAGTTTATTTGTATTTAACCCAAACCACTCCCATTATATTCTAATGCCCTGTTCTCTGGATTGAACCTTAGAAGGGAGAAATCTGTGATTAGGCTGCAAAGAGAAAGTTGGTAAGTGCTAGTTTAACTGGGCCTTCTAAAGATAGTCCTTAAACTACACTGGCTGAAAGCTGATGCGGCATTTTGCCCTGCGTGTACTTTTGCTTTATGAAATGTGCACATACCTGAAACATGAATAAATTAAATTGTAATAAACAAGTAGAGGGACTTGCCAAATAAGATAATTCTATGGTGACTCTTTAGTCAACATATGAAGTAAATAATTAACTCCTAATTTGTAATATATGTAAATGTGGATTTTTATACATGCAGTTTATTTCAAGTGGGACATATCTAGATGTATGTTATTGAAGGAACATTTTCCCAGAGAGTAGGGTAAATATTAAGATATTGTGGCCTATATGTGAGCACAGAACGACTTGGCGAATAAAATCCTGTGCTCACTTTCATTCCCTATAAAGAGACTGACAGCAAACTATGCCACCAAGGAGCTGTGCCGTCCCGGCAAATCACCGAAGCCCTCTAGTCTGGATTATTCTCATTACAGAACAAGGGGAGTGGGGTTAAGTGACCACTGAGTGCTTTGGAAGAGCCATGGCTTTGAAATAAAAAGCTTTGCATTCCAAACCGGCTTCCCTTTAGCACCTTTGTGACATAACCTTGCTGTACCTCAGGTTCACAGTCTGAAAATGAGGGCAATAATGCGGTCTGGCTGAAGGATGTGAGGATTATTTGAGAGAGTGGTGTGTTTGAAAGCACTTGCAGGCCTGCTTGGAGCAGATGCTGGTAGGAGCTAGTGACTGACCATGGCCACCCTCTGAGCACAGGACCATGCTGTGGTCCTGTGGTTTGGAGGGAGGGAGTGTGTGTGGGGGGGAGGGGCAGGGGGTCGGCGTGGGGCACCTTCCACCCAACAGTCAGATCCTGAGGCCTGTGTGAGATCACATCTTCACTGAGATCAGCTGCCAGGAAAACAAGAGGCCAGGCATTAGGAGATCTGACCTGGCTTTTCACTCTGGCCCACATCTGGCTTAGGATTAGTTGTGTGATGTTTGTACCCCCTCTGTAAAATGGAGTTAGAAAACCTAAATTTAATAATACCTTTTTGTGTCATTCAGTGATTTTTGCTTTTCAATGTGCTTTCACATTATCTACAAGGTGTTTATTCCCTCCTCTGCCCCCAGATTACTCTTATCTGGACAGGGCGCAATATGAAGGCACTTTGGAAGTTGCTGGAGCTAGCCAGGTGCTGGGTCTAAGGACCTCTGTCTATTTTATTTTCCAGAGAATCCAAAATGGGGAGCAGAATAGCCAGCTCCATGGAAGTGACCTCAGCTATGGAGAGAAGTGGCACTGAGTCACAGCTCAATAATGGACACCTCCCAAGACCCTGGTCTTGCTCTCAGGAAGACAGAACACCCAGCCAGATGGCCCCCCACCCTCCCAGGGCATGGGGGATACAGTCCCAAGGACCCTCCGTGCTGGAGTCCAAGGTCAGGGCCTTGAAGGAAAACATGGCAGCAGGTAAACAGGGGGCAAGCCCCTCCCTCACTACCCATGAGAGACCATCCCCCAAGAAACCCAAATGCAGACGAGTCAAAGTGGGTGGAGCCAGGACTCCATCAGCAGAGTCTCCCTTGCCGGATACAGCTGTGGTTCTCCATGCTCAGAACCCGAACGAAGGACAGCTGGACAGCAGTGTCAGTGAGAAGGAACCTGCCATGAATGGGAGCCCCAGACCTCCCAGGCCGCCCACCCCTGGGCTAGAGTGCTACAATGGGCGGAGCCTGTGGACTCCAGAAACAGTAAGGATGCTGCCTGACCATGAGAGGAGTCTGCTGCCAGGGCCCAGCTCTTTGCAAGACAACCCCATCCACAGAGTCACTTCAGGACGACCGAGGGGCCCCAGACCTTGTAACAAAATTACCCACATGCCCAACCTGAGGAGAGGAAGGTCAAGCCCCCTTCAGGATGAGCTGCTTACAGGGGAAGACCTGGATAGCTTGTCTCTAACCTCTGAGGAGGACTTTGTCCCCCGGCCAGTCCTGCTGGGAGGCCTCTGGAGAGCCGGAGACGTGGGGGCTCTGGGCACTGGCCGCAGCGCCTTGCCCCTGTCTGAACAGGTGGAGAGGAACCGCCTTCTTCTGCAGGAGATGCTCATTGTTGGGGGGCAGGGTCCCCCCAAGGTGGGACTCCCAGCTCGGACTCTATCCTGGGACAAGGCTGTATCAGGTGAGGCTCACTCTGCAGGTCTGGGTGGTGGGGACAGCAGAAGGGAGTCCAGAAGGAAAAGCAGAAGTGGGTACTGCACAGAGGATGGGGCAGGAGAGGGAGGAGTGCTGCCTGTCACCAGAATCTTCAGGATGTCCTCTTATTCTTGGCTTTGACAGAGACTGTTTACCACCCCACAGCCAGCCCTGTCTGCTGGGTACCCCCATGACTCTCAGGCCAATGGGAGGCCACCCTCTGTGCTTGGGGATGGCGGCTACCATAGCTTCTTTCCTGTGGCAAGTAGCCTTTCCTAGAGGTGATATGTCCTCACCACGAAGTGGCTAAGCATCTTGTCAGGTGGACTGAACTGAGGCGGAAGCACCACTGGGCTGTGCAAATGTTCAAGCCCGAGAAGACCCCTCTGTCCCCTCTTTCCTTCCCATTCCAAGAGCTCACTCCTCACCCACTCCCGAGAGGACCTGTGTAGGCCCCTTAGCTTACCGCAGGATCTACCACAGAGACCGTGACAGGCCAGGCCTCCACCTCTCGGGCTGAGACAGAGGCAGAGGAGAGGAGTGGGTTTATCTGGGAAGTAAATGGCTTCTGGAGACACCTTTCTCCTTGACATTCATCAGGTGGCAGTGGAGAGCCCAGTTGCTGGCTCTGCCCTGATCTCTGCTTCTGTTCTGGGTCCTAGAGCAACCATCTGGGGACATGGACTGGGACTCAGGCATCTCCCTGCAGGACTCAGACCAGAACAGGTAAGAGCTCACAGTGCACCCTTCCTCTCTCCCTCCTCACCCTTGTCCCTCCATTTACCCATCACTGGCAGAGGAAGACACCTTGAGAAAGGACAAGGGCAGATCAGGGGACAGTGGGCCACTATGGTTTGTCAACTCTGAGGCAGAGCAGAGGCTGCCAATCACCCCATGTCCCAGGCTGGGCCTGCCTCTACTTCAGCAAAACCACTCACTGTGCAGAGCATTGCAAACGACGTGCTCTTGTTTTGTGGGATTCGGTTCCCCTGCCTGGCCTCTGTTTCTTCATCTTTAAAGAGGGACAAATAGTAGGTGCGTGGTTGATTTCATAGGACTGTGTGAGTCTAAAAGGAAATAACAGTTGTAAAAACCCTTAGGGAAAGTGCACAAATGCAAAGCACTTACTGCACCAATTCCTTTCCCAATCGAGGTGGTGTGCTGGGGTCATGTAAAGGGTCTCCCTTCCTCTAATCTCACCCTGCTATCCCACAGAGCTTGCTCTAGCCACTCTGCCAGTGTCCTGGGGAAAGTGTGGGCACACTAGGTGATTAGGGGGGTGGGCGGTGTCCTGGCTGGGAAGGATGGTCAGAGTACACTCACTGTGGAGGTTCCAGGGGTCATTTGTGAGTCTGAGCTGCTGCCCACTGCTGTCTGCTCAGAGATTGGCCTCAACCCTGCCCTGGTACATGCTTCATGTAGCCCAGTGTTTGGAATCATTTTTTGCTCAGGAGTCAGTTTCTGGATCTTCTGGGCCCCTAGGATCAGGAGGTCATGATGAGTCCTGCGGGTGAGCATGGGGGAAGCGACACTCCTGAACCTCCCAGGATCCTCGGGGCTGTAGGTACACCTGAGGGCACCCAAGGCAAGAATGTAAGGAAGAATGGCCGAGCCCTGCCCACCCTGCTTATCCCCACCAGTCCCCATCCTGCCTACTGATTCAGATATAGGCCCAAAGGAAAACTAGAGGGAAGCCCTCTTAACACTCCCCAAACCATCAAGACCAAAACTAGAAAGAAAAAGTAATTTAACCACTCACCAGTGTTTTTGAACACCATGCTCCTGATGCATCTAGTGTTCTAAATCCTAGATGGAGAGGGAAGGATGCTAATTAACACTTGAAGCCCTACCACACAGCTAGTGCCACTTGGGACTTCCATGCCATGTCATTATCGCACTCACACACACCTCACACTAAAATCTCATTCAGGTCCCAACCTTGAAGAGAGGGGCTCAAGAAAGCCAATTTAATAAGTCATTTTTGGGGAGTCAGGCTGAAATTCAGGAAGAGGAAGCCCTCCTTCCTGGCCACCAGAGCTGAGCAGGCCATTGTCCCTCTACCTGGGGTATCTTGGACACCTGCCCCCACACACGGGACGGCCAGCCCAATGGGGAACTTGTTAGCCTCCTTCAAGAAGGCAAGGATGGAGACACTTTGATGTCTTTCCAGGTCCTTGGAAAGGGGTTAAATGAAGCCTGTTCAAAGCAGTCCTTCGTAAGGATGCCCTCTCTTCCTTCTCTGCTGAGAGAAGCTCTTGTTTATGGTCTAGACCTGTGGTCGGCAAACCACATGCAGCTCTTTGGCCCCTTGAGTGTGGCTCTTCCACAAAATACCACAGCCTGGGCGAGTCTATTTTGAAGAAGTGGCGTTAGAAGTTGAAGTTTAAAAAAATTGGCTCTCAAAAGAAATTTCGATCTTTGCGCTGTTGATATTGGGCTCTGTTGACTAATGAGTTTGCCAACGACTGGGAGGCAGCTGGTTACCTCTGCTACCCAACAGCCTCCTCTCCGGAAGACGATTTTCTGTGAAGCCCTGTCAAAGGCTTTTGAAAGCCTAAAGCAAAAGCCCCACCTTGCCCCTCTAGCTTCGAGATGGTATGTCACTTCCAAACACGACTTCCCTTACAGACTACTACCAGGCGATCTCTTGGGCAGGTGGTTTCAGTTCCTATTTAGGGACCGAATTCTTTACTCAGTGAGGGGGTGAGAGTAATTTAACAAACAAATGGTGCTACTAATAAAGCAATAATCACAGTAAATGTGAACAGCTTTATGCTAACCTCTTTAAAGGGACTCCGGTCTCACTTAACTATTGAGCCCTTAGTTAGCAGATGGGGAAACTGAGACTTAATCCCTAGGTAACCTGTCAGGGTGACACAGCTAGTAAGTGGCAGTCCAGAATATGAGCCTAGGCAGGCTGCCCCGAACCACCGCTCTTGGCTCCAGCCTGTCAGCATCCTGCAGCCCGGAGAAGAAGGCACAAGATAAGGTCCCTGCCTCATGACGCACACCGTCCAGAATAAAAAGTCCCAGGCCTTCCTTACCTCGTCCCCTCCCTCAGGAGACTACACACAGTATGACAGCAGGAGTGCCCTATCCTTGGTCATCAAAAACTAGATAATATACAAAAATGGAACAAATGCTGGGCAGAAAGTTTATATATGTTCTGCTCACTATATATTTTCTCTACCTGCCTCATCCTATAAACTGGGAAATGACAGTTGGTTGTCACATTCCAAATTATTTCCCTAAATCATGTTCCTGGGATGAAAGGGTTAAACCCAGTCTTGTTGGAGCTTATTGTTTTAATGCAGGATTATGACGGCTGCAGAGAGAGGCCACTCTGTCCTGCATAGGAGAGAACTCGAGATCTCCACCTGCCTCCGCCTCCAACAAGAGACTGGCTTGGATGGAAAAGCCAGAGGGGAGGGGGCCACATGCTGCCCTTTGTCCTCGGGAAGCCGCTTAGGACCCCGGTGGTTGGAGGGGCAAAGGCCAGGGCCAGAATGCTTACACGGAATTCCACTTGTCTTTGCAGGGTTTGCTGCTCCTTGAGAGCCAAACATCTGTGGTGTGAACCCCACAGGGAGAGAGTGTCAAAGTCTCCCCACCCCACTTTGGGGCACACTAGACTCCCTTGCCAAAGATGCAGACTCACAGGGTGGTGAGTCATCTCCCCTATTAAATGCCTGCTGTTTACAGTGAGGAAAAGCACTCAGCCACTTGATCCCTGTGCCCTACCCCCTAGCAAATGAGCCCGGATGTGAAGGCTTTCAAGAAAGTGGCCAAAAGCTAGCCATGTACTAACTGCCCAGCCCTTTCAGGAAACTTCCCAGAATGGTGAGGGCTGGGATTGTGGGTTATGGTCCCTGATGGGAAGGGTTTGGCTCCAGGGCTGTGTGCCCTTGGCAGAAGCCAAGGTCAGATTAGACTGGAAAGGTTTCCTCAGGTGGAAGAGTCTGAACCTGCCTGTGTGCTGGGGTTGGCTCCCCTGCAGTGGGCCAGGATGATACGGCCATAGGAGGAGGGCGGGTGGACCGGGGCAGGCTCCCCATCCCTCAGGAACACACCTGCTTGCCCCCTACTATGGGAGAAAGACCACCTTCCCTCCCGGGGCTGGCAGTGCCTGCCCTCTCCAGGGTGTTCCA
>PVJN01012102.1:31634-49839 GCA_004026805.1 Lasiurus borealis | reverse complement strand
CCCTTGTAGGTAATAAACTGTTTTTCTCTTGCTGCTTTTCATATTCTCTCTTTGTCTTTTGCTCTTGGTATTTTAATTATGATGTGTCTTGGTGTGGTCCTCTTTGGATTCCTTTTATATGGGGTTCTGTGTGCTTCCTGGACTTGTAAGTCTATTTCTTTTACCAGATGTGGGAAGTTTTCAGTCATTATTTCTTTAAATAGGTTTTCAGTATCTTGCCCTCTCTCTTCCTCTGGCACCCCCACAATTCTTGAAGCTGTCCCAGAGTCTCCTTACATTATCTTCACATTTTTGGATTCTTTTCTCTTCTTGCTTTTCCTGTTGAGTGTTTTCTGCTTCTTTATGTTTCAAATTTTTGACTTGATTCTTCCCTTCCTCTAGTCAGCTATTAGGACTCTGTATAATATTTTTTTTATTTCAGTCAGTGTCTCTAGTTGGTCCTTTTTCATCTCCTCTTGGGACTCGCTAAATTTATGCATCATCTCTAGCATCTCTAGTTGGTCCTTTTGCATCTCTTCTTGGGACTTGATAAACTTATCCATCTTTTCTAGCATATTCTTGAGAAACCTTATAAGCATGGTTTTGAACTCTATATCCAGTCGGTTTTTCTCCTCCATTTCTTTTGTTTGTGATCCCTTCCCTGGCATTTTCACTATGTCGGGGAAACTTCTGTACTTGCAAAACCGAAGAAGCCTCTGTTGAGCTTGGGATGGGTGGAGTCTCAGGGCTTAAGGGACCGCCTTGCCTTCCAGTCGGCCCCACCCTCCACGGCCCCTGAGTCTCACGTGACTGGGTAATCGCTGGAGTGGTCCTTGTGCGCAGGTGCCTCTAGACTGCTGCCTTTCCAGCTGCCCTGTGCACTAGGGCCACACGAGTCTGGGTCTCCAGGGTTTCACCCGAAACAGGGGCTTAGTGGAGTCAGAACTGGCACATTTGGGAGGGTCTGTCTCCCGCCCACTCACAAAAGCCAGTGACACAATCAGTGATCTGTCCTCTGCACAGTGCTGTGTGCACTACCAGACTTCTGATTTTTTGCGACTCCCCTAAATTTCCGTGCACTTCTCCCTTTTCACAGTCCAAACTCCCCCTGTATGAGTTTCAGCTGGATCTGGGGTTTAGTGTCGTAAGATAAGGGGTTCAATGTCATTGGGAGTCTCTGTTTCCCTCCCACCAGAGAAAGCCAGCCGGTTCTCCGGCACCCATTCTCTCAGCTCGCGTGTCTCCATACCTCAGCTTTTTGCAGCTCCTCTGGGTCTCTATGAGCCACTCTCTTTCCTTCTAGCTGTAGAACTTCCACTCAGCCAGCTTTCCTTTGGTTCTGGATGATGTAAGTTCTGCCTTTTAGTTGTAGTTTTGAAATTGTTGTGCGAGGTAGCAGTGTAGGTATTTACCTATGCCGCCATCTTGGATTCTCCAAAAATTCAGTTTATAAAGTAAGAATATTATCTGCTTGTTTCCCCCTTTATTTCTGTTACACAATTTTAATATGACTAATTACTTCATATATTTGATTGGTAGTGTAAAATATTCTAGAGTAGTGTAAAATATTTTGCAAACTTAAGATATCCAAAGTCCAAAAGAACTATTGCTATTCTTTCTCATACCTGCCGTGTTTAAGTGATAATTTTCATCAAGCAAGAAATCTTTCTGTGGTCTTTGTAAGCAAGAGAAAAATGATAATCAGATTATATATAATACATATCTAGAAAAATTTCATGGAGTCTTTTAGTTGTATAATATTGTGAATTTATTACTTAATGCCTGGTCTGGCATTTAATGCCACATGTAATTTTAAAACTTTTAAGTATTATAAAAATACTTCATCATCATTATGAAAGGATTGCAAACTATAGTTAAACAAGAGAATTAGGTCATCCATGAGCATGCCATTTAGCTATGAAGTCCTAAAAAGAGCTATGTTACTCACTGATTCTAATTTCCATTCCATGTACTCTTGAATACACTCTGGTAATTTTCAGTCCCACATCTTTTTCAAAATTGTTTTTCTCATGATTACCATTGGTTTTCTTTTTTTTTCCCTTTTATTGAATTTATTGTGGGGTGACACTGGTTAACAAAATTTTATAGGTTTCAGGTGCACAATTTCACAACACATCATTTGTACACTGTATTGTGTGTTCACCACCCTAAGTCAAGTTTCCTTCCATCACCATTTATCCTCCCTGAACCCTCTCCCATGTCTCCACACTGCCCACCTCCTCCTCAAATCACTACATGAGATTTTCCTTTTTTTTTTCTTTTTTGCTCAATCACTCAACCCTCCACCACTGGTTTTCACTTTAACAATTCTACACTTAATTTCTTAGACCTCATTCATTTTACATAATCTATCAGCAATAATTGATCCAATGGAAAGCTCTCTCTTTCAAAATACTTTCTTCATTTGGCTTTCAGGATTTTTCACTTTGGGGGAAACGGGGGTACACTTATCTGCTTTTCCCCCTGCTTGTCTAGTTTATTCATCTCAGTCCATTTTACTTGTTTCTCTTCATCCCCTTACCTTTTACCTATTCACCTGTCCCAGGATTCAATCCTTGACCTTTTTTCTCATTACTTTTACTACTCTGTGTATGCTAATGATCTTCAAATTTATATCTCCACCCCAGATCTCTCTACTTAATTCCAGACCTATATATCAGAATGCCTACTTGATATCTCATTTTGGATAGCTCTTGGATATTTTGCAAACTTTTAAAAAATATATCTTTACTGTTCCGATTATTACAATTGTTCCTCTATTTTTCCCCCATAATTCCCCTCCACTCTAGTCTCACCCTTCCCTCTGCCCTTACCTCCCCCCATTGTCCTCATTCATAGGTGTACGATTTTTGTCCAGTCTCTCCCTTAACCCTCCTCACCCCTTTCCCCCTGAGAATTGTCAGTCCACTCCCTTTCTATGCACCTGATTCTATTATATTCACTAGTTTATTCTGTTCATCAGAGTTTTAATTCACTTGATGTTTAGATTTACTTGTTGATAGATATGTATTTGTTGTTCATAATTTTTATCTTTACCTTTTTCTTCTTCTTCCTTTTCTTAAAGAGTACCTTTCAGCATTTCATATAATACTGGATTGGTGTTGATGAACTCCTTTAGATTTTCTTATCTGTGAAGGTTTTTATCTGACCTTCAATTCTGAATGACAGCTTTGCTGGGTAGAGTAGTCTTGGTTGAGGTTCTTGCTATTCATCACTTTGTTTGTTTGTTTGTTTTGCAGTTGTATAACTTTATTTGACCATCAGCATTAGTTCTCATCCACATTAACGGTCTATAGATTTTTGCAAATGGTGACAGGCACATAGGTGACCAATGTATATAGCTTGTTTGGTGAATCTTCATCCTCATTACATTTTCTAGACAAATGGACTCAGAAGTGACATGGGACATTCCTTATTCCTTTGGTCCAGACATCTTTGTTGAGCCTGGTGTCAATACCCACGTCTGGACTCCCCATCTTCTTCATGGCAAATTTCTGGATCTCCTTGAGTGCTTGAGGGGCACACTTCTTGAAACCCATGCCATGGATGCACTTGTGAATGTTGATGGTGTACTCCCTGGTTACCACCTCGTTTATGATGGAGCAATCCTTCTTCTTCTTGCCACCCTTCTTTGCAGAAGCCATCGTGCCTGGCCACTATTCATTACTTTAAATATTTCTTGCCACTCTCTTTGGGCCTGCATAGTTTCTGTTGAGAAATCAGCTGACAATCATATGGGTTCTCCCTTGTAGGTAATTAATTGTTATTCTCTTGCTGCTTTTAATATTCTCTCTTTGTCTCTTGTTCTTGGCATTTTAATTATGATGTGTCTTAGTGTAGTCCTCTTTGGATTCCTTTTGTTTGGGGTTCTGTGTGCTTCCTGCATTTGTAAGTCTATTTCCTTCACCAGGTGGGGAAAGTTTTCTATCATTATATCTTCAAATAGGTTTTTAGTATCTCTCTCTCTTCTTCTGGCATCTTCATAATTCTGATGTTGGTGCACTTGAAAATGTCCCTTACACTATCTTCCAATTTGGGGATTCTTTTTTTGTTTTGCTTTTCCAGTGGAGTGTTTTCTGCTTCTTTGTATTTAAAATCTTTGACTTAATTCTTGTGTTCCTCTAATCTGTTGTTAGGTTTCTGTATAATATTTTGTTTATTTCAGTCAGTGTATTTTTAATTTCTAGTTAGTCCTTTTTCATCTCCTCATGGGTCTCACTAAATTTATCCATCTTTTCTAGGAAATTCTTGAAAAACCTTACAACCATGGTTTTTAACTCTATATCCAGTCATTTATTTTCCTCCAGGTCTTTTGTTTGATTTATTTCTTTGTCTCCTCATTTTCCCTGCTTCCTTCAGTTGGTAGAGTAGCTTTGGTTGCGAGGTGTCCTATATGGCCCAGTAGCTCTGCCTCCCCAGTTACCTGAGACTCTCTTGGTGCACCCCTTTGTGGACTTTGTGTACAGCCTTATTGTAGTTAAGTCTTTATTGTTATTGGTATTGACCTCCAAGCTAATTGGTTGTGAGGGTCGCTGTGTCTATGTCGGAAGAACTTCTATGCTGGAGACAGCCTTATGATACAAGACTTGCAAAATAGGAAAAGACTCTGTGTTTTGCTTGGATGGGGTGGAGTCTCAGGGCTGAGCCGACAGCCTTGGTTTCCCATCAGCCCCACCCTACCCGGCCCCTGGGTCTCAATGTCCCTTGATAATTGCTGCAGCCTTCTCTGTGTGCATGCATATGTACCTCCAGACCTCTGCCTTTCCGGTTCTCATGCACTCCGAGGACCCATATGAGTTTGGGTCCCCAGGCTCTCTCCTGAAACTGGGTTCAGTGATGTCAGAAGTGGATTTCATCATAGTTGGGAGGTTCTGTCTCTCTCCTACTAGAGAAAAACAGCAGCACAATCAGAAGTCCATACTTTCTGCATGCAGTGGTGTGTGCACCTCCAGACCTCTGCCTTTTTGCGGCTCCCCTAAGTTTCCATGCACTCCTCCCTTTTCACAACAGTCCAGACTCTCCCCATATGAGTCTCACCCAGAGCTGGGTTTCAGTGCAGTCAGATCTGGGGTTCAGTGTGGTCTAGCGTTTCCATCTCTCTCCCGTAAGAGAAAGCCAGCCAGGCACTCCCCCACCCGTCCTCTCCATGTGTGTGTCTCTGTACCTCAGCTTTTTGCAGCTTCTCCGAGTCTCCGTGAGCCCCTTTCTTTCCTTCTAGTTGTAGAATTTCCACTCAGCCAGATTTCCTGTGGTTCTGGATGATGTCCGTTCTGTCTTTTAGCTTTAATTTTGAAACTGTTATGTGAAGCAGCAGTTTCAGTGTTCACCTATGCCACTCTCTTGCTTTCTCTCTTCAAAACTTGCATGGCCTTCTGACCTGTCTTATTTGTCAGGATAAATTGGCACCTAACAAGAAATCAAATTTAGAGAGACACTTTACAACTAAACGCTTGTCATTTAATACTAAATATTCTGTCAGTGATTCAAGGAAGAAAGCAGTTGAGGGACTTCAGAAGAGTCAAGAAAAATCAAATTCTGTATTTAATTACTCAATGCAATCTCCCAACAATGTTAATATTGCAAGTTTTATGGTTAGTCAAGAGGTTGCTAAGAGAGGAAAACCATATACAGACAGTGAATACATAAAAAGTTGTTTTATAAATGGATCTGAAGAGCTATTCTGGGATTTTAAGAACAAAGCAGATATTCTAAAAAAAAAAAAATTAGAGTTACCTTTGTCTTCTAAAAACAGTGAAAGATAGAACAGTCAAAATATCTTCAAATATAACCAACCAGCAAGTCAAAGATCTGAAATTGGTTTCAGCTTTATCATTAGCAGTTGACGAGTATTGTGACATAAATGATATGTGCAAGTTTCACTTTTCATACGATTTATTTCATCTACAGGTCCTAACGAAGAACTTTTAGGATTATTGCCACTCAAAGTTGAAACACATGGGGAGGATATAGCAAATGCTGTAATTGAGTGCATTGAAAAACATCATAATCCATTCGATAAAATTGTCTCAATTTCAACAGACGGGGCAAAAAGTATGACCAGCCTAAGAGATGGGGTTTTTGCTATTTTGAAAGAAAAAATGAATCACAAGATACTTACTTACCACTGCATAATTCATCAAGAAGCGTTTTGTGTGAATACATTTCCAGAAGAAATTTGCAAAGTTATAGAATTGGTGATTAACATTATCAACTCTGTTAGAGCTAAAGCTCTTAATCATCCCCAATTTAAAAAAAAATTTAATTGAAATGGATAGTACACAGATCTTCTGCTGCATAACAAGATACATTGGTTATCAAGAGGGAACATTTAGAAACATTTCGCTTCCTTACTAACATAAATTAAAGCATTTTTCCTTGAGATGGGTGTTCACTATCCAGAACAAACCATCAGCGGATCCAAAATTTTTATTTCATGGTAGACGTTATATCTCATCTAAATCAGCTTAATTGCTTAATTATAAAGTATAGGAGAAAGGAAACACACTTTTTTGATGTTAGAAGAAGTTATTTCATTCTAAAACAAATTCTCTTTTTTGCTCAAAATTTTGAAAGAGAAACTTTGATTCATTTTCCAAGCCTGTTGAAACATCGCCAAGAAAATAATTCATTAACTCTTAAGTCTTGTTATTGGTATTGACCTCCAAGCTAATTGGTTGTGAGGGTTGCTGTGTCTATGTCGGAAGAACTTCTATGCTGGAGACAGCCTTATGATACAAGACTTGCAAAATAGGAAAAGACTCTGTGTTTCGCTTGGATGGGGTGGAGTCTCAGGGCTGAGCCGACAGCCTTGGTTTCCCATCAGCCCCACCCTACCCGGCCCCTGGGTCTCAATGTCCCTTGATAATTGCTGCAGCCTTCTCTGTGTGCATGCACATGTACCTCCAGACCTCTGCCTTTCCGGTTCTCATGCACTTTGCTATTTCAAAACAACACTTTTAAATATGAGGGAAGCTTTTCTCAACAGGTTTCAGGAATTCAGAAATAGCAAAGAGATGTTAGCCTTTGTTAAAAAAACATCTTAATGCTGCTATAACAGAATTAAATTTTTCTCCCTTTAATATTGACATTGGCAACTTTGAAATGCAATTGCTGGATTTAAAAAACAAAGAATTGTGGAGCTCAAAATTTGAACATCTTTGTGTTGATATAGAAATATTGGAGAAAAACAAATGTGAACTTAGTTCACAGCACAAGTGGTCTGCTTTGAAAGACCTGGAAAAGGAAGATATATTGATTTTTAACACCTAAAATAGTATTCATGACTCATATAATAAACTGAAAAAACTAGCGTTTGCTGTTCTTTCCTTATTCAGGTCTACATATTTATGCGAACAATCATTTTCAAGCAAGAACCTTATCAAGAGTAAATTGAGAAGTAGTCTTATTGAGGAGAACCTGGAATCCTGCCTAAAATTAAGGACAACAACATACAAACCTGACTTACCCAAACTTTCCAAGGAGATGCAAGGCCATTGTTCACATTGTGATCTGTGATTTGTCAGTCATTGTCATGATTTAATTTTATGGATATTGTAAGGTAAATTGTAAGGAATTTAATTTGATCAATAAATACTATCATTATTAAGTATGATATCAAGTTTTATTCAACATACCTATAATTTAACTAAGACTTAAAACTTTAAGTAAAGTTTATTAAGTTAATTTTAGGGAATGTTGTGGAATAAAAGAAGAGGTAGTGTTGAGAAAGGTATGTTGAGATGGTTTGGGTATATGGAGAGGATGAACGAAAAGAGATAGACGAAACAAGTATACAGGATGAGTGTGGATGGGAGAGCTGGAAGGGATGGACCTCAGCGAACATACCTTAATCAGATTGAGGAGGTTTTTAGCAAATGCCACTTAGGAGTACCCTAATTAAGTTAATAACAATGTAACTACCTATATCGTTTAAGTTTTAAAAATTTGGCTGTAAAAAGAAATTTCAGTCGTTGTACTGTTGATATTTGGCTCAGTTTGCTGGCCACTGACCTAGAAGGCTTTACATAATCTGTTCCACATCTCTATCTCTGACTTGAACTTCCATTTTCTATCCCTTTCACTCTGTTCCAACCATACTAAATTTCTCACTATTCCTAAATGCTCCTGGCATGCGTCTGTAATTGCTGTTAATTCAATCTGGAATGCTTTCCCCTCAGATATTCTCATGGCATGCTCTTTCCATTTCATTAGTTCTTTACTTAAAAATCACTTAGCCAGCCTATATTTTACCTACCCTTCCTCCCACAACACTTCAAATTTTTATTTCTCTGCTTTAGTTTTTCTCTTCTAGCACACTGCATATTTTGCTTATTGAGTTGATTGTTAGTATGTGTTTACTAGTACTTCATTCTCAAGGCTAGAATTTTTATCTATTCACTACCATATAGCTTCGGTGCTTAGAAAAGGGCCTAGCAAGCATAGAGTACTACACAAATATTTACTGAGTAAATGGAGTTTAATTTATGTGTATTGTTTAAACATTATATAAATTCATAAGCAGGAAACAAAATTTAATGTGGAATCATTCTGACAATTTTACCTGTCAGTTATGTGCATTTTAAATATTCTTTCTGGCTTTTTCTAGTAAATTTTATTATTTCCATGAATGTTTTTCCATTTAGGAAGAAAAGCTCAAAATTGTGGTTGCTTACCACTTTTTATTGGTATTTATTGTAGTTTTAATTATGGTGAAATGAATCAAAGGAATAGCAAACTTCATTTATATTTTATTAAGAAATAGAAACTATTTTGGTGGTAAATTATCTTAGGACTTTAAAAAATTCTTGCCAAAGGTTAATAAGCCCTCAATAAGGGAAATAAAAAGATGAAGTTTGAATTTGTTGCTCACTGTAGTAGGAGAGCTGTGCTGATCAGGCAGTATTTTCTAATACAGTAGCCTTCTCCTCTTATATATAGTTTTTGGAGAAGTGGAGTTTGAAGATTAGTGGACTTGCAAAGACATAAATGGGATGACATTATCTAAAGCAGCATGGTTAATTGGATGAGATGGGTGTTGAATAATTGTCACTCTGAGGCATGTTTCTTCAAATAAGGTTGTCTCTGATTGGCTTTCTTTCAGAAAGAAACAGTATTGATTGCTGACAGAGGCTCTGGTCACTGATTGATTAAACACATTTAAAACCGGTTCTGGTGGCTTCTTGTTCCCATGGCAACTTGTCTTTTGAGGAAACTTTAACCAAATGTTTTCTGTTTAAAAGTTACCATCCATTGTGCTGGCCAGCTGGCTCAGTTGGTTGGAGCATCTTCCTGTGCACCAAAAGGTTGCAGGTCCATTCCTGGTCACCGCACATACCTAGATTGTGGGTTCAATCCTGGGTTAGGAAGCATTTGGGAAGCAACCCATTAACTCTCTCAAGTTAATTTAAAAAAACATATAATTGAGTGAAGATAAAAGGAAATGTGCCTCCAGCAACTATGTTTAAAATGAAAACTATTTCATACTCTATAATTATAGACTTATTTTTGAAGTTTGGGTCAAGAGGAATTGTTTAATAATTGCTCTCAGTAAAAGTCCCCTTTTTAGATGCTTAGTATAAGCAAGAGTTATTTGTATGTGTGTGTATATATTAATAATGTTAGTTTTGTTTTGTTTTTGGTACTCCTAGGGGCTCAGACTCAATTCCTAAAATAATAATCTCTCCAGGGAAATTTAAGTCTTTTTGTAGGTATGTAATGATATTCTTATCCATGCATTTACTACATAAAAAAGTAAATATAAGGCCTTGGCTGGGATATCACAGGAAGAGCAGAAGGCATGGCTATGGCTCAGTCTCCTGGCTGTGTACAGAGCTGGAGGGCTCTTCTCACACAAGCACTTCACTTCCTCCTGGAGAGGCTGGAACTGCAGCACCCAAGGCCTGGGCCACTCCTCTGATGTCTCCTTATCTCTCTTTCAGGGCTCCCAGTCCACTTGCCCTCTGATGTTGCCCAGGATTTTCACTAGAAACTAAATAAAGTTTTTATCAAGAAACTAGTGACATGGTGCACAAAATTTATGCAGCCCATACTGCACCCTTTCTAATTAGGGATCTCTTGTGAGATGTCTGATCTCTGGTTTAGACCCCCACCCTGTGGAACATTCCTCCTAAACTGGATATCAGACATTTCTCTCACAATCAGGGACTGTTGATCACCCCTATCTGCCTCTGCCTGCCTGTCCGATTGTTCCTACCCCTCTGCCTGCCTGCTTGCTTGCCTCTAACTGCCTCTGTCTGCCTGCTTGAATGCCCTCAACTTCCCTCCCCTGAAGGCCTGATCTTGCTCCCACTGCTCTCCTCTGCTGGCCAATTTGGTTCTGATTAGTCAGTTTCTATGCCAGTCAGCATCAAAAGCTCCACCTCCTAGGCAGCCATTGGCTCCTCACAGTTGATCTAGATTAGGTTCTGATTAGTCAGTTAGCATCTCTGGGACTATCAGCAGTCCTGATCAGAGAGACAGGGCTGATCTGGCAGCCCTAGTGGAGGCCTGAGAGAAAAAGAGGCTCACTGCTGGCCAGGCCCTCAGAAAGAGAGAGAGAGGAAAAGGCTGATCACCAGCTGCCATAGAGGCTATGGATCAGATCCTGCTTCTCCCTCCAGGCCTTTCTTTGAGCCTGATCCACAGCCCCCTTGACAGTCAGTGCTAGGTCACAGTGCCCACAGTGGTGGCAGTCAGTGCTGGGTCATCACAGCTACCCAGCACTGACTTTTGGTTGGTCAAGCCTTCAGTTGTTTTGGATGTTACGGACATTGGATTTTTATATATTAGGATATTTTGAGTTTGAAGCCAGATATGTACTAGGTTTAGAGTCTTTTATTTGATTAAGTATTTACACTATCCTGCACTAGAGATTGAGAAGCCTAGCAGATCTACCTAATACATAGTCACAAATACAAATAGGCAGGCAAAATGAGGAGAGAAAAAAAAAACCCAAAGGAAAGAATAAGAAAATTTTCCAGAAGAAGTGCTAATGAAAAAGAGATAAGAAATTTATCTGAAACAGAGTTCAGAATAACAATGGTAAAGATGCTCAACAGCATGAGAAAAGATATAGTAACTATGAAAACAGAAATAAAGAATGACAGTATAAATAAAGAACACATTGGAAGGAATATACAGCACATCAAGGGAAGCTGAGGATCAAATAAGTGAATTAGAAGTCAGGGTTGAAAAAATTACTCAGTCATAGAACCAAAAAGAAAAAAACAATGAAAAAATAGGAGGACAACTTAAGGGAGGTGTGGGACAATGTGAAACATAACAATTTTAGAATAGCAGATGTGCCAAAAGAGGCAGAAAGGAAGAATATGTTTGAAGAAATAATGGCAGAAAACTTTCCTAAACTGGTAAAGGAAAATGTCACACAAGTTCAGGAGGCATAGAGAAGCTAAGCAAGAAGAACCCAAACAGGCCAATGCCCAGACACATCATAATTAAAATGCCGAAAATTAAAGACAAAGAGAGAACCATAAAGCCAGCAGGAGAAAAGCAAAGGAGCCTAAAAAGGAGCTCCCATAAGACTGACACCTGATTTCTTATCAGAAACTCTATAGGCCAGAAAAGAATGGTATGAAGTACTCAAGGTAATGAAAAACAAGGATCTTAAACCAAGATGACTATATCCAGGAAGGCTATTATTCAAAATAGATGGTGAAATAAAGAGCTTCCCAGACAAAAATTAAATTAAATAAAAAAATAAAAATAAAAATAAGCTAAAGGAGTACATCATCACCCAGCCAGCATTACAATTACTGCTAAAGGAATCGCAGTAAGGAGAAGAAACAAAGAGAGAAACCTAAGCATACAGAATCTAAATGGCAGTAAATAAGTACAGTGGTACCTCGAGATATGAGTTTAATTCATTCTGTAACCTTGAGGCGTGGGAAACTATGAGACGCTCGAGTCTCAGTAAACTGGTGGGTCGTGTGCAGCCGGCCAATCCACGCAATTACTCCTATCTCAAATGTTGCTCATATTTCAAAGCAAAAATCGCGTGCTTGAGGGCTCGTATCTCAAAAATCTCATATGTTAGAGCACTCGTATCTCGAGGTACCACTGTATCTGTCAGCAATAACCCTAAATGTAAATGTATTAAATGCTCCAATCCAAAGGCTTAGGGTACCTGAATGGATACAACAGTATGACCAAACTACATGCTGTCTATAAGAGTCCCACCTCAGAACAGAAGACACACAGGATGAGAGTGAAGGCATGGGAAAAAAATTTCCATACAAATGGAAACAAAACAAAACAAAAAAAGCTGGAGTAGCAACACTCATATCAAAATGAAGGCCATCATAAGAGACAACAAAGGTCACTAAGTAATTCTAAAAGGATCGGTCAAACAAGAGGATATAACCCTGGTAAACATATGTACCCAATATAGAAGCACCTAAATATCTTAAAAAACTTCTAGAGCAAGCATGTCAAACTTGCAGCCTGTGGCCAGCACATGGTCCACAATGAATATTTTTGTGGGCCAGCCAATATAATGGTATGTAAGAAACATTTTAATAAAAATTTCACAACTTAATTTTTACAATATCCTGTTATACATAATTATTAATAACGAACTACAACGTTTACTAATGACTGATTACTATAATTGTGTTGCATTCATTTCTCTTACACGCCTTACATGCAGGTGCACCATTGCTCTCTAGTAATACTAGCAGTGAATATTTTAGCAGCCAATTGCTACATCACTAGTCTTGTACTAACTTGTTTGGTGTATACAAAAGGAATATTTTGCTTTCAGAGAACAAGAAAAATAGATTTATTTCTGTTTCGCTTGTTAACTTGTGCAGTTATTGAGTGTCTGGTAAGTTAAGAAAAAATACTAATTTGTTTACAATGTTCTATTATTTTATGTTAACGATTATTCATTTATTTCAGCCCTTTGTATTCAGCATGTCTCTATTGAAATAAACCTACATTTCTATGAAAATTAAAGCTTTTGTTCTTTTGCAGCCCACATAAACTTAAACCTTGTTTATTTGGCCCGTGTTAGCCTTTGGGTTTGACATTCTTGTTCTACAGGACTTTAAGGGAGAGATCAACAAAAATACAGTCATAATAGGAGACTTTAACTCCCTGCTGACTTAATTGATCTTCCAGACAAATGATGAACAAGAAAGCAGTAACTTTATGTTTTTAAATTTTTTATTAATGTATTACATGTATACATATCTTCCCAATGGCCCCACCCCCCACTCCCCTGCATGTCCTAACCCCCCAGTATATTGTGTCCATTGGTTATGTTTATATGCATGCATACAAGTCCTTCAGTTGATCTCTTATCTACCCCACCTCTCCCTAACCCTCCCACTGTAATTTGACAGTCTGTTTGATGCTTTACTGCCTCTATATCTATCTTTTTGTTCATCAGTTTATAATGTTCTTTATTATCCATAAATGAGTGAGATCATGTGGTATTTTTCTTTCATTGACTGGCTTATTTCACTTAGCATAATGCTCTCTAGTTAAGATGGAAGCTTTTAGAGAGAATCCAAGATGGCGGCATAGGTAAACACCTACACTGCTGCCTCGCACAACAATTTCAAAACTACAACTAAAAGACAGAACGGACATCATCCAGAAACACAGGAAAGCTGGTGGAGTGGAAATTCTACAACTAGAAGGAAAGAGAGGGGCTCACAGAGACCCAGAGGAGCTGCAAAAAGCTGAGGTACGGAGACGTGCACGTGTGGAGAGAGCGAGGGATGGCGAACCTGGCTGGCTTTCTCTGGCAGGAGGGAGATGGAGACTCCAAGGCATTGAACTCCTTATCCTACGACACTAAATCCCAGATACAGCCGAAACTCATTCGGGGGGAGTTTGGACTGTGAAGGGGGAGAAGTGCATGAAAATTTAGAGGAGTCACAAAAGATCAGAAGTTTGGTGGCGCACACGGCACTGCGTGCAGAGGACCAACTGCTGATTGTGCTGCTGGCTTTCAAGAGTGGGCAAGAGACAGACACTCCCAACTGTGCCACTTCTAACTCCATTAAACCCCAGTTTTGGGCAAAACCCTGGGGACCCAGACTTGTGTGGTCCCAGAGAACAGGGAAGACAGAGGAGCAGCAATCTAGAGGCACTGTGAGAGCGTGCACAGGGACTGCTCCAGCGATTACCCAGTCACGTGAGACTCAGGGGCCCTGGAGGGCGGGGCCGACTGGAAGGCAAGGCAGTCCCTTAAGCCCTGAGAATCCACCCATCCCAAACTCAACAGAGAGGCTTCTGCGGTTTTGCAAGTCTGATATCATAAGGCTCAATCCAACACAGAAGTTCTCCCGGCATAGTGAAACTGCCGAGACAAGGGAAGGGATCACAAACAAAAGAAAAGGAGGAAAACAAACGACTGGATATAGAGTTCAAAACCACGCTTATGAGGTTTTTCAAGAATATCCTAAAAAAGTTGGATAAAGTTAGTGAGTCCCAAGAGGAGATGCAAAAGGACCAACTAGAGATGCAAAAAATCCAACTAGAGATGATAAAGGACCAAATAGAAATTAAACATACACTGACTAAAATAAAAAATATTATAGAGACCTAACAGCAGACTAGCAGAAGGCAAAAAACAAGTAAAAAATCTGAAATATAAAGAAGCAGAAAACACTCA
Organism: Lasiurus borealis; assembly: GCA_004026805.1. Lineage (NCBI taxonomy): Eukaryota > Metazoa > Chordata > Mammalia > Chiroptera > Vespertilionidae > Lasiurus > Lasiurus borealis. The sequence goes on along the minus strand of PVJN01012102.1, from coordinate 35,198 downwards.
ACTGGAAAAGCAAGAAGAGGAAAGAATCCAAAAATGTGAAGATAATGTAAGGAGCCTTTGGGACAGCTTCAAGCGTACCAACATTAGAATTGTGGGGGTGCCAGAAGAAGAGAGAGAGCAATATACTGAAAACCTACTTAAAGAAATAATGACTGAAAACTTCCCACATCTGGTAAAAGAAATAGACTTACAAGTCCAGGAAGCACACAGAACCCCATATAAAAGGAATCCAAAGAGGACTACACCAAGACACATCAACATTAAAATACCAAGAGCAAACGACAAAGAGAGAATATTAAAAGCAGCCAAAGAAAAACAATTAATTACCTACAAGGAAGCACCCATATGACTGTCAGCTGATTTCTCAACAGAAACTATGCAGGCCAGATGGGAGTGGCAAAAAATATTCAATGTGATGAATAGCAAGAACCTACAACCAAGAATACTCTATCCAGCAAAGCTATCATTCAGAATTGAAGGGCAGATAAAGAGCTTCACAGATAAGAAAAAGCTAAAGGAGTTCATCAACTCCAAACCAGTATTATATGAAATGCTGAAAGGTACTTTTTTAGAAGAGGAAGAAGAAAAAGGTAAAAGATAAAAAATTATGAACAACAAATACATATTTATCAACAAGTGAATCTAAAAATTAAGTGAATTAAAAATGTGATCAACAGAATAAACTGGTGAATATAATAGAATCAGGAGCACAGAAAGGGAGTGGAATGATAATTCTCAGGGGGAAAAGGGGAGGGGTGTACAGTGAGTGACCAGACAAAAATCATACACCTATGGACTCATCAATTGGGGGGGAGGTAAGCGTAGAGGGCGGGTTGGGAGCGGGGTGGAAGGGAGGTATGGAGGGGAAAAAAGAGATACAAATATAATAATCTGAATAATAAAGATTTAATTAAAAAGAAAAAAAGATGGAAGCTTTTAGAGCATGTCTATATATTGTTGGAAAAGATCCAGTAGAGAAAAATATGTTTCTTAAATTTAACTTTATTTGAATTTCTAAGTTTTAGAAAGCTCATCTATTATATTACACATTTTAAAGATTGTATAAACTAATTATCCACTGCATTTCTGTGATTTGTTTTTACATTTTTATTTATTTTTCCCATCACCATTTATCCCTTTAGTGTCCTCTTTCACTCCCCTCTACCCCACAATCAACACGCTGTTGTCCATATCCATGTGAGTTCTCTCTCTTATATATTTTACTCAATTCCTCCACCTCAGCCCACAAACTCACCATCACCACCAGAGCTGTATGCCTGCTCTCTATCTATGAGTGTCTCTATTTTCTTGGTAGTTCAGATGGTTATTAAATTCCACATATGGCCAAAACCGGTTTGGCTCAGTGGATAGAGCATTGGCCTGTGGACTGAAGGGTCCCAGGTTTGATTCTGGTCTGGGGCATGTACCTTGGTTGTGGGCACATCACCAGTTGGGGGTGTGCAAGAGGCAGCTAATCAATGTTTCTCTCTCATTGATGTTTCTAATTCTCTCTCCCTCTCCCTTCCTCTCTGTAAAAAGTTAATAAAATATTTAAAAAAATTAATTCCACATATGAGTGAAAACATATGGTACTTGTATTTCTCTGACTAGCTTATTTTACTTAGCATAATTTTCTCCAGGCTCTCCCAAGCTGTTGCAAATGGTAAATTTCCTTCCTTTTTATAGCCAAATGGTATTCCATTGGGTAAATGTACCACAGCTGTTTTATCCACTCATCAACTGAAGGATACTTGGGCTGCATCCAAATCTTGGTAAGTACAAATAACTGCAATGAACATAGAGGTGCATATATTTTTGAGTCAGTGTTTTGGGTTTCTTTGGATAAACTCCCAGAAGTGAAATTGCTGGTTCATAATGCAGTTTCATTTTTAATTTTTTGAGGTAATTCCATACAGCTTTCCACGGTGCCTGCACAAAATCAACATTCCCAACAGAGTACAAAGATTCCTTTTTCTCCATATCCTTGCCAACACTTGTTGTTTATTGATTTATTAATGGTAGCTAATCTCAGAGGTCTGAAGTGATATCTTATTGTGGCTTTTAATTTGCATTTCTCTGATGGTTAGTGATGTTGATCATCTTTTCATGTATCTATTAGCCATCTATATGATCCTTTCGGAGAAAGTGTCTATTCAAGTCATTTGCCCATTTTTTAATTGGATTGTTTTTATTGGTGTTGAGTTTTATAAGTTCTTTACAAATTTTGGATATTATCAGACATATCATTGATAAAACATATCCCATTCAGTGGTTGTTTTTTCATTTGGTTGATGGTTTTCTCTACTGTGCTAAAGCTCTTTCTTTTACATAGTCCTGTTTATTTTTCTTTTGTTTCCTTTGCCCAAGGAGATACATCAGAAAAAATTTTGCTACAAGATATTGCCAAGAGTCTATCCTTTCTTCTAGAATTTTTATAGTTTTGTGTTTAACATTTAAATCTTTAATCCATTGTGAGTTTCTTCTTCTGTGATGTTTAAGAAGGTGGTCTACTTTCATATTTTGCAAATATCTGTCCATTTTCTAACACAATATATTGAATAGTCCATTGTATATTTGCCCCCTTAGTCAAATATTAATTGACTATAAAGGCATGGATTTATATATTGGCTCTCTATTATGTTCCATTATCTATTTTTATGCCAGTATCATGTTGTTGTGTTCTTTTTGTTTTATTTTTCTTTTTTCTATTTTTATTTAAAACTATAAAAAAATGACAATGACAACCAATAACATAATGCTTTTCTTCACATTTGTATAAAGTTTAGAAATTTATTGCCTTTGCCCTGGAGAAATAACCTTACAAAATATAAAGTAGTACCACATTGTGAAATTTACAAATCCTAGAAGTCATCTTGAAGACAATCTCCAGGAGTTGGTGGGGGAAAAAACAAATATCACAAAAAATGAGACAATCACATATAAGGATGGCAAGCTGGGGAAAAGATAATGTCAATGACATTGACCCAGACAGTATGTACCCTTTTCTCCTGGCTCCCAAACTACTACCTCAAATGGGTGATTTTGGGTATAGTCTAAGGAACTCTTCAAAATGATACAAAAGTTGTTTTGAATAGAAGTGTAACAAGAAAGGTTCAACTATGAGTAAGTCATGCCAAAGTCCAAAGTCAGGGAAGAACCCACAGTGAAAAGGCAACTCAGAAGTGTCAACATTTCGCTTCTTCAGAGCCAGAGCCAGAGCCAGAGCCAGAGCGGAAGGTCAACTCTTCTCTCCTGCCTAGAACCCTGGGTGCCTGGCCACTGACAGCCCCAGGAGCTGGGCCTATGTTGTTTTGATTACTATGGCCGTGTAGTATAGCTTGATATCCTAGTATGATTTAAGCCTAGAACGCAAGCCGCACTCACAGAGCACCAAGAGACGATCTCATGTAAAAACAAAGGGGTTTATTCAGACCAGCATGCTGGGGCTCACAACATACTCTGAAAGCAGAGCAGAGGCTGAGAGCCCCGAGCCTTTGTTACATGACCGTTTTATGGACTGGGGGTCGGGGGGTGGAGAGCTGTTTGAATTACTGAGTTGGCCTA
>PVJN01012102.1:0-31534 GCA_004026805.1 Lasiurus borealis | reverse complement strand
TGGGATGTGGAGTCAGGAAGCAGTCTAATAGCAGGAAGGAGTGGTTTTGCCTTATTAGGTTATCTCCCGGCACATTCTTGCTGGATTACCTAATGGTGGGTTGGGTAACTGGCAAGTCTCTTTGTCTTGTTAGGAGCGTAGTCACCTAAGATGGAGGAAGCTGGAAAGAATTGCCTTTTCAGATTCCTCCAACTTTATTCTTCTTTCTTAAGATTGCTGTTGCTATTTCGGGGAATTTTGTGGTTCCAAATAAATTTTTTTTTCTTTTTTATCCAAGGCAAGTATCTTTACTCCTGGAGCAGGAAGGTGCTGCAGGCACATGGTTTGGGAGCATTCACACCTCCATATTCATTTTTTAAAATTTGTTCTAGTTCTGTGAAATATGCCTTTGGTATCTTGATAGTGAAGCGGGAATTTTAGCGGGATATAGGCAGGCTGAGGGATTTTTTAGAATTGGGGGTCCATGAGAAAAAGAAACACAGAGCCACACACTGGGAGAAGATACATTTCCATAACATAAGGAAGCCAGGTGCAGTTACATCTCCATAAGACAAGAAGGCAGCAACAAGTATATTTACATAAGACAAGGGAACTGGAAGTGTGCTGTGCCTGCGCAGCCAAAGGTTCACAAGCCTGAGGGGGGCCAGTGAAAGATGAAGAAAAGACAAAGAGAATAAGCTGGGTCTAGGTGAATCTTCTATGCCTGGCTGAGACCATAGAAAAGATCCAGACTGCAAGTTGAGCCTTTATTTTATAGTCAAATGTAAAAAGGTAATTTAAAATGTCTTGTGAATTTCACTTGTTTTGGCAGCACTTGCTGCATCTCCCACAGCCCTTTAGCTACCCAGGAAAGATATAGGGAGTATCACAAGATCAAGCTTAATTATGCTAAGTGGGCTGTGCCCTCTAAGCTGAGACTTGTTTGCAGCTTTGCCAAGAGGTCAGTCTGAGGCTTAATCCTATAACCGCCCCCTACATGGAGGTAGCCAGGAAAGGTCTATATTTACAAAATAAAGAGAAGCCCAAAGGGAATAGGGAAACAATAAGGAAGGAGGTGGTGGTGGGGGGGAGAACCTCACTTTGAGCCCAGGAGTTACTATAGTAACCAGTCTAAGGGAATAGTGACCAATCAGAGGAGATATCAAAGCACCAGGATTTGCAGCCTTTATAAGTCGTTGGGAAGAGGAATTCAGCGGGACTCTTTTCCCTACGTGGGAGTTGATACTTGTTCTTCAATAAATCTCCACCTATGCTATACCACTTTCTGTGGATTCATTCTTTGATTCTTTTTTTTTTTTAATATATTTTATTGATTTTCTACAGAGAGGAAAGGAGAGAAGTAGAAAGTCAGAAACATCGATGAGAGAGACATTGATCAGCCGCCTCCTGCACTCCCCACACTGGAAATGTGCCCGCAAGCAAGGTGCATGCCCCTGACCGGAATCGAACCTGGGACCTTTCAGTCCGCAGGCTGATGCTCTATCCACTGAGCCAAACCAGTCTCAGCATTCTTTGATTCTTTCAGTCAAAGAATCCAGGTTCCAGTCAAAAAATTTGGTATCAGATGGTACGTTGGCCAGGAATTTCTCTATAAGTCAATCAATTCAATCCTCTTCATATCGAATGGTGAGTAACCACCGATTCTGTCTCTTTTCTGTCACTTATGATTTTGTGGGCACACAGCCACCTGCCAGTCACTTAAACTTGGCTGCCATCTAAAAAGTGGGCATCTCTTTCTTTCACTGCTCCTTTCTGGATATATTCTCTAGGGCACAAACCAAAGCAGGCATGGGTCAGTTAAGTAAAGGCCACTAGGGCAACTGCTACTAGAAGAAAAAGTCTTCCATGGAAGGATAAACTGGTGCCCGGTTGAATTAGAGCATTAGGCTTCCGCTAGTCACAAGTCAAAGCCTGGCCATCAACTATAAGAGTGCTTGGATCCCTGCCCAGCTGCAAAGATCAAAGAGGCAATTCCTACCCCTGGTTTGAGAATCTCGAATGTCCTTACGTGAGTACAGGACCTCGCAGGGGTGTCTAGGGTTGTTGAACCCTAAAAGACATGCAGGGGCTTTACAGAAACAACACATGTAATTAAATTCTGACCCATCCAGGGGATGCATACCAGCATTCTAGACCCTCGTGGCTGTCTTAAACAGCTGGGGTAGAAACTAAGACACGGTTCCAAGAACAGCAGATTTCTGTCCACTACCCTGGACCAGATCCCAAGCAGATTTTAATTGGAAAATCATTTGCCCTTTTCTTTTGCTCTCTATCTCAGTAAGGTCAAATAGTATCTAGCGAAGACCACTGCCTCCTCAGTCCAGGTCACACTAAGCTTAAAATCCTAAGACTCCATTTGTGCAGACTTTATGGTAAGGGGAAATTTTTCTAGGCAAGAGTTAAGGAAGAGCCAGCTAACTGTTTTTTGTTTTTTTTTTGTGTGTGTGTGTGTGTGTGTGTGTGTGTCTGTGTGTGTGTGTGTTTTACCCTTGTAGAAATTTTAGCCTTTCAGAGAATTTAACACTAGAGGTAGACATAGCTGTTAAGTTATCTCATTAATTACTGTGTAACTCACCTCTCACCTTCATTGTGATTCTGTAAAATAGTCAAACACTCTCAGGAATATTATTCTTTTTTTACTTTATTGATTTTTTACAGAGAGGAAGGGAGAGGGATAGAGAGCTAGAAACATTGATGAGAAAGAAACATCAACCAACTGCCTCCTGCATACCCACACTGGGGACATGCCCACAACGAAGGCACATGCCCTTGACCGGAATCGAACCTGGGACTCTTCAGTCCAACCCATTCAGTTCAATGGGTAATTCAAAATATTAGTCACTCAGATCCTTTTAAATCACAAAGGACCTGAGAGCGAGACACGGGGTATGCAAGCTTCCACAGGAGGCACATGGATAGTCTCTGCGTAAACTCGGGTCATCAACTTGATGGTCAATATGGCTAATCCATCCGGCAATGTAGAAGGAATCCCTCACTCCTAGTTTGAGAGTGGGGTCTCCCTTTAGCCTTGGCCAGGTAGGGGACATCTCACTGGCAAGGACTCTTTCTAAGCTTTCTAAGCACAACAGATACAGGTGGACCCCTTTATGAGCTTGGGTCATCACTGTGGTGGTCAGTTTGGCTAGTCCACCAAGCAACCTATCTGCGACTGCATGTCGAGAAGGTGGGTCTTTGTGCATGTCACGTCTTTTTCTTCCTTTTTCTTTTTTCTTCTTCCAGATGGAAAGCATGTTTTCTATTCTACAAAAAGACAGTCCATTAGGATGTGTCCTCAAGAATTGGGATAAGTTTGACACACATACCTTAAGAAAAATAGTGCCTGATTTTTTTTTCTGTACTCAGGTTTGGCCTCAATACCAAATGGGAAGAGCTGGCTCTCAGAGGGAAGCCTCAGGTATAACACCATCCTACAATTAGATCTTTTCTGTAGGAAAAAATAGGAAATGATCAGAAGTCCCATATGTCCAAACTTTCTTTACCTAAGGGAGAGGCCAGATTTATATGAAAAATGTAAAGTAAATCCCTCGCTCCTGGCAATAACAACCCAAAGTCCACTAAGGGAGAAGGTGGAGGACACACCCCCGCCTAGGGCTGAGCCAACCTTAGCTTGTCCCAAGACAGATGAAGAATCTGGCCATACTTTAGCTCAGATCCCCTTCTTACACTGGGACATGAGACAAATTAAATGTGACCTAGGAATGTTCTCAGAAAACTCTGACAAATATATTGAGGTCTTCCAGAACCTCATTCAAGTATTTGATCTCTCATATAGAGACATTATGCTCATATTAAACCTAACTTTCTCAGCCTTTGAAAAGCAGAACATATTAGAAAAAGCAAGAGAATTTGGGAATGACCATTTTCTTATTTATGCTGGGGCAATAGAGAACTCTGGGAAAAGAAACAGGGATTTCTTAACAGGACAAGAGGCAGTTCCCCCTGTGGACCCTCAATGGAATCCTGAAACTGAGAGGTGGAAAAATAAAGGACTGCCAGTTTTGTATTATAGAAGGCCTCAGACATAGTAAAATAAAGCCTATCAACTACTCTAACCACCATTAATCAAGGGCTGATGAAAACCCCTTGGCTTTTCTAGAAAGGAGGCATTGGCCAAGCACACTAACATTACCTCAGATTCAGAATTGGGACAGCTAATTTTAAAGAACAAATTTATCATCCAGGCTGTCTCAGACATCAGCAGAAAATTGCAGAAATTGTCTGTTAGTCCCAAGAATACTTTAGAGAATCTCCTGAAGTTTGCTACCTCTGTGTTGTGTTCTTTAAGAGACCAGGATAAGGAAAAGAGGAGAAACAAGAGAGACCAGGCTAAGGCTACAAAAATAGAGAAAATCATAGTAGCTACACTTCAGGAAAATGGAAGCCCCCCAATCAGAGCCTAGAGGCAGATTAACAGTCCCATTCACTTGTCACAAGTGTGGTCAGGTTGGACATAAGCGCTGGAGTTGTCACAAGGGGCATAGTGGACCCCCGAAGTCCTGTCCTGTCTGTTGAGGAAACCACTGGAAGTCGAACTGCCCCCAGGGATGGAAGTCCCTTGGGTCAGTGCTGGTGACCCAGCAGGCCCAGTAAGACTGATGGGGGCCATAGTCTCCCAACTTGACTCCTCACAGGACTGTTATTATTCCCTCCCAGGAGCCCCGGGTAAGCCTGCTCGATGCTGGAGCCACCTTCTCTGTACTCCTCCCAAACTCTGGCAAATCATCCTCAGAGGCTGTAGCTGTTACAGGCAGTTCTGGGAAGCCAAGGAAGAGATCTTTTTCTCAGCCTTTAGAGCAGTGGTTGGCAAACAGCGGCTCGTGAGCCACATGCAACTCTTTGACTCTTTGAGTGTGGCTTTTCCACAAAATACCACGGCCTGGGCAAGTCAATTTTGAAGAAGTGGCATTAGAAGAAGTTTAAGTTTAAAAAATTTGGCTCTCAAGAAATTTCAATCATTGTACTGTTAATATTTGACTCTGTTGACTAATGAGTTTGCTGACCACTGCTTTAGGGCATAGCTGAGATTAGGTGCTCATTTCCCATGCCTTCCTGACCCTGCAAAAAGCCTCACATTCATATCAGAAACACTATCCTCTCCACCTTAAGGCTTTAGAAAGACTCAATATTCTAATAGGTCATCTATTTTGGAGGCCCAAAGTTTATTGAAACCTTGACATAGTCCTTACCATACTCCATTTTAGGGTTACAAGAGCCTAATAGAGGGGGAGGACTAGTAGCTAGTAAATAAGGCAGCAATTCCTATCCAGAAAAGTATTCCTAACCCTTACGCTTTACTTGCCCAGATTCCAGAGGACACAAAGTGGTTTATAGTCCTAGATCTCAAGGATGCTTTTTCTATACACCCCTGCCTCCTAACTCACAGTTCCTATTCATCTTTAAAAGATCTTAATAATTGCCGAAGCTGCTGAAACCGGTTTGGCTCAGTGGATAGAGGATCGGCCTGCGGACTGGAAGGTCCCGGGTTCGATTCACGGCAAGGGCATGTACCTTGGTTGCAGGCATATCCCCAGTGGGGGGTGTGCAGGAGGCAGCTGATCGATGTTTCTCTCTCATCGATGTTTCTAACTCTCTGTCCCTCTCCCTTCCTCTCTGTAAAAAAATCAATAAAATATATTAAAAAAATAAAATTGCCGAAGCCAGTTTGACTCAGTGGATAGAGCTACGGCCTGTGGATTGTAAGGTCCCAGGTTTGATTCGGGTCAAGGGCATGTATCCTGGTTGCCGGCACATCCCCAGTTGGGGGCGTGCAGGAGGTGGCTGATCGATGGTTCTCTCTCATCGGTTTTTAACTCTATCCTTCTCCCTTCCTCCCTGTAAAAAATCAATAAAATATATTAAAAAAATAAAAAGAAAAGATCTTAATAATTAAAGCAGTCAATTAATATGGTCAACACTGCTCCAGAGCTTTCAAGAATAGCCCTCATTTATTTAGGCAGGCCTTGAAACAGCCCAAAAGACTTACAGTAACGTCAACTCCTAAATCTGTCTCCAGTGAGACTTGAATGACAGCACAGAAGGATGAAACTACATTGCCATCAATTAGATCAACAAACTTCTACTCATGTGAGTCTCTTTAGGACCTGAAACTTCTCTTTCAAAGGGATCCTGGGAAGACAATGAATGCCAAATAAGTAACATACTCTGGTATTTCTAAATAATCAGTATTTTAATCTTTTAAACAATTCTTATTCTGTCTTTTTATAAGTGTCATCTAAACCCTAGGCTGGTACCTGGGAGAGATCTTTTGTATCCTTATCGGGACCAGAAACACCACAAGATATTCCTACTTATAGCCCCTCTCTGTTACCCTGGTACAATAATTTCTCAAGCCATACTGGCTCCCCAAATATTATAAGCAGTCTAATTCAGAGTAAAATGTTTTAAATCTTGGTTATAGGACTACCTATGCTACCGCTACCATCAATCAAAACCACTTCCTCAGGCTTTTGTTTATACTGTCTTATTACTCATGTTTAATCATTGCTTGTTTCATATTCTCCCATTTAGAAGCCCTAAAGCTGCAACTGGTCCTCCACATGGAACAGCAAATGGAGACCACTACATCCATCTTCTATGGACCCTTAATAGCCCACTTCTGATGGGAAACGGCCGCCTCAAACTATGACCCCTTTGCCAGCAGGAAGCAGCCAGAAAGACCTGGCATCGCCATCCCCATCCTAATTGGAGGGGGAACTGAAGCAGGAATTTTAGGGGGATATAGGCAGGCTTAGGAATTTTTTAGAATTCGCATCCATGGAGGGAAAAAAACCACAGGGCCACAGACTGGGAGAAGGTATATTTCCATAACATAAGAAAGCCAGGTGCAGATACATCTCCATAAGAGGAGGAGACAGAAACAGCTATATTTACATAAGACAAAGGAACTGAAAGTAGCAAGGAAGGTCTATATTTACAAAATAAAGAGAAGAAAGCCTGGAGGGTCTAGGAAAACAATAAGGAAGGATTGGGGAGAAAGAACCACAGGGCTCATATGAGGTTCATCCTTTGCACTCAGGAGTTACTATAGTAACCAGTCCAAGGGAATAGTGACCAATCAAAGGGGATATCAAAGCACCAGGATCAGCCTTTATAAGCCATTGGGAAGAGGAATTCAGTGGGACTCTTCCCCCTCCTCACGTAGGAGTCTGTTCTGTTGGACTCTTTCCATTCCTCAAGTGGGAGTCTGTATTTGTTCTTCAGTAAATCTTCACCTATGCTATATCACTTTCTGTCTGTGGATTCATTCTTTGATTCCAGTGGACAAAGAATCCACGTTCCAGTCCAAAAATTCATTATCAATAGGAGTTCAATTGAATCTGGAGGTTACTTTGGGTAATTTGGACACTTTAATGATGTGAATTAACTCTTCCAATCCATGAACACAGTTTATGTTTCCACTTATTTGTATCTTTAATTTTTTTCTTCAGTATCTTGTAATTTTCCTAGTACAAGTTTTACATTCTTAAATTTATTCCTAGATATTTTTTTTTTGAAGCAATTGCAAATGGGATTGTTTTGTTTTTTTGTTTCCCTTTCTGATAATTCATTATTGGTGTATAAAAATGCAACTGATTTTTGGATATCTATTTGTATCCTGCTATTTTACTTAATACATTTATCAGTTCTAATAGTTACTGAATTCATTTACTAATTCTAGTCGTTTTTTGGTGGAATTTTTAGGGTTCTCTATACAATATCATGTCATCTGCAAATAGTCACAGACTTACTTCCTCATTTATAAATTGGATGCCTTTATGTCTTCTTCTTGTCTGCTTGCTGTGACTAGGACTTCTAGTACTATGTTAAGTGTGGTGAACAGGACATGATCTTAGGAAGAACACTTGTAGTTTTTTCCCATTGAGTATGATATTGATTGTAGGTTTGTCATATATGGCCTTTTATTACGTTGAAGTATGTTCTCTCTATTCCCTTTTTGCTAAGAGGTTTTATCATAAATGAGTGGGATTTTATCAAATGATTTTTCAGCATCTGTTGATATGGCAATGTGTTTTTTATCCTTCATTTTATTTTTTTTTTTGTGGTGTATCACATTTTTTTGTTTTGCAGATATTGTTAACAACCTTGCATCTCCAGAGTAATTCCCATTTGATCATGGTGTATGATATTTTCATTTTGCTAATACTGTGTTGAGGATTTTAACATCTATATTCATTGGGGATATTGGCCTATAATTTTTCTTTCTTTATTGTGTCTTTTTGAATTAGGATAATGCTGAACTTGTAAAATGAGTTTGTGAGTCTTCCCTCCACTTGAATTTTTTGGGATAGTTTGAGAATGATAGGTGTTAGTTCTTTGAATACTTGGTAAAATTTACTTGTAAAGCCATCTGGTTCAGGGCTTTTATCGGGAACTTTTTCATTACTGCTTCAGTTTCACTAGTTCACTATTTTCAAATATTGTATGTTTTTAGGAATTTACCAATTTTGCCCAGATTGTTCCATTTTTTGCCATAGTGTTATTCATAATATTTTCTTATAATCATTTGTATTTCTGTGGTGTCAGCTCTTACTTATTTTAATTATTTGGATCAACTCTCTTTAATTCTTCATATATCTGATTAAAGGTTTTAAATCTTGTTTATCCTATGAAAGAATCAGTTCTTGGTTTCATTGATCTTTTTGTATTGTTTTCTAGATTCTTTTTTATTTCTGCTCTGAGCTTTATCATTTCCTTCCTTATATAAACTTTGGGCTATGTTGTCCCAGAATTTATCTAAGGACGTAAGCACAGGTGGCCAAGAGTATCCTCTGCCAATAGAATGGACTTATACGGATGACTCAAGGCACTTACTAAATATTGGCCGAGCATAAATGACAAAGGAGACAGACAGGCAATGCACGAATCACACGAGGTTTATTTACCAGAGTCCTGGTGGTTTCCAGACCTCGGCAGGCCACCCGGAGATCCACGCTGACAGACACACACACTGGATGTTGGACGTTGCAGCTGCAGCTCGGCTTCTTGTAGAGGCCTCGGCTTGTGGCTCACGGTTCGGACCCAGGGTCCACAGCAGAGCTCAGGTTTCAGGCAGGATGCAGGAAGGGGAGCGGAGAGCGACCGTCTGTGGAGGAGCAGACAAGTGGCTCTAATCTCTTTGGAGCTTGCTCTCTTTTATGTGCTCAAGCAGACATCTTCACTGTGTCTTCAGTGTGTCTTATCAGCGGGTCCCAGGTGTTCTGCTATCTGGTCTTTACATGTGGGGTACAAACTTTTATATCTCTTACATGCACATCTCTTTTAAGGGCGTTCACACTTTATTCCACTCTCTAATATGTCACACCCAATTTCTTATTTTATATTTGTATTCTATCCTTATTATTATTACTATAACATATGTTTTGTTTTTGTTTCCTTTTTCTAGTTCCTTTTCAAGATAAGTGTAAAGTTATCTTGCTTTCTCTTGAGATTGGCTTACAATGCTATGAATTTCCCCCTTAGGACTATTTTCCCTGTGTTCCACAGATTTTGGGTTGTTGTATTCTCATTTTCATTTGTTTCAAGGTCTCTGATTTCTTCTTTTTTTATTATTTTTTTAATTAAATCTTTATTATTCAGATTATTACATTTGTTTCTCTTTTTTCCCCTCCATAGCACGCCTCCACCCAGCTCCCACCCTCCCTCTGCCCTTAGCTTCCTCCCATTGATCTCATCCATAGGTGTATGATTTTTGTCTAGTCTCTACTTGTACACCCCTCACCCCTTCCCCCCTGAGAATTATCAGTCCACTCCTTTTCTGTGCTCCTGATTCTGTTATATTCACCAGTTTATTCTGTTCATCAAATTTTTAATTCACTTAATTTTTAGATTCACTTGTTGATAGATATGTATTTGTTGTTCATAATTTTTTGGCTTTTACCTTTTCCTTCTTCCTCTTCTAAAAGAGTACCTTTCAGCATTTCATATAACACTGGTTTGGAGTTGATGAAATTCTTTAGCTTTTTCTTATCTGTGAAGCTCTTTATCTGCCCTTCAATTCTGAATGTTAGCTTCGCTGGATAGATTATTCTTGGTTGTAGGTTCTTGCTATTCATCACGTTGAATATTTCTTGCCACTCCCGTCTGGCCTGCATCATTTCTGTTGAGAAATCAGCTGACAGTTGTATGGGTTCTCCCTTGTAGGTAATGAACTGTTTTTCTCTTGCTGCTTTTAATATTCTCTCTTTGTCTTTTGCTCTTGGTATTTTAATTATGATGTGTCTTGGTATGGTCCTCTTTGGATTCCTTTTATATGGGGTTCTGTGTGCTTCCTGGACTTGTCTTTCTTTCACCAGATGTGGGAAGTTTTCAGTCATTATTTCTTTAAATAGGTTTTCAGTATCTTGCCCTCTCTCTTCCTCTGGCACCCCCACAATTCTGATGTTGATACACTTGAAGCTGTCCCAGAGTCTCCTTACATTATATTTACATTTTTGGATTCTTTTCTCTTCTTGCTTTTCCAGTTGAGTGTTTTCTGTTTCTTTATATTTCAAATTTTTGACTTGATTCTTGCCTTTCTCTAGTCTGCTGTTAGGACTCTGTATAATATTTTTTATTTCAGTCAGTGTCTCTAATTGGTCCTTTTTCATCTCCTCTTGGGACTCGCTAAATTTATGCATCATCTATAGCATCTCTAGTTGGTCCTTTTGCATCTCTTCTTGGGACTTGATAAACTTATCCATCTTTTCTAGCATATTCTTGAAAAACCTTATAACCTTGGTTTTGAACTCTATATCCAGTCATTTTTTTCCCTCCACTTCTTTTGTTTGTGATCCCTTCCCTTGTCTTGGCATTTTCACTATGTCGGGGAAACTTCTGTACTTGCAAAACCACAGAAGCCTCTGATGAGCTTGGGATGGGTGGAGTCTCAGGGCTTAAGGGACCGCCTTGCCTTCCAGTCGGCCCCGCCCTCCATGGCCCCCGAGTCTCACGTGACTGGGTAATCGCTGGAGCGTTCCTTGTGCGCACGCGCCCGCAGTGCCTCTAACTGATGCCTTTCCAGCTCCCCTGTGCACCAGGACCACACGAGTCTAGATCTCCAGGGTTTTGCCCGAAACAGGGGCCCAGTGGACTCAGAAGTGGCACAGTTTGGAGGGTCTGTCTCCCGCCCAGTCGCGAAAGCCAGTGGCACAATCATCAATCTGTCCTCCACGCAGCGCCGTGAGCATGCGCCCGTGCGACCGCGACTATTCCTCCTAACTTTTGCGACTCCCCTAAATTTCCGTGCACTTCTCCCTTTTTACAGTCCAAACTCCCCCGTATGAGTTTCGGCTGGATCTGGGGTTTAGTGTTGTAGGATAAGGGGTTCAATGCCGTTGGGAATCTCCGTTTCCCTCCCACCAGAGAAAGCCAGCCAGGTACTCGGGCATCCGCTCTCTCAGGGCGTGCATCTCCGTACCTCAGCTTTTTGCAGGTCCTCTGGGTTTCTGTGAGCCCCTCTCTTTCCCTCTAGTTGTAGAACTTATACTCGGCCAGCTTTCCTGTGGTTCTGGATGATGTCCATTGTCTTTTAGTTGTAGTTTTGAAATTGTTGTGTGAGGCAGCAGTGTAGGCATTTACCTATGCCGCCATCTTGGATTCTCCCCAAGAATTATATTCTCTTGTCCAATTGTTCCCTTTATCATTTTCTAGTGTCATTTGCCTCCTACTATAGCCATAGTTTTAAAGTTTATTTTTTCAGATACAAGAATTGTTACCCCAGCCTTTTTTTCTTTCCATTTGTATGAAATACCTTTTTCCATCCCTTTATTTTTATTCTGCATCTATCTTTCATTCTGAGATGGATCTCTTGAAGACAGCATTATATATATATATATATATATATATATATATATATATATATATATATACACACACACACACACACACACACACACACACACACAATCTTATTTTCATATCTATTTACATTTAAGGTGATTACTGATATGTATATATTTATTGTCATTTTATTTTCATCATGCTTTTTAATTCATTTTAAAGAGAGGAAGGGAAAACATCAATGACAAGAATTATGGATTGGCTGCTTCTGGCAAAGCCCCAACTGGGGATCAAGCCCACAACCTGGGTATGTGCCCCAACCATAAATCAAACCATGACCTCCTGGTTTATAAGTTGATGTTCAAGCACTGGGGCACACCGGCTGGACCATTTTTATTTTTTGAGTGATCTTTTTTTCCCCTCCTCCTCCTCCTTAAAGCAAACCCTTTAACATTACTTGTAATACTGGTTTGGTTGTAACAAACTCCATTAGCTTTTTCTTGTTTGGGGAGCTCTTTATTTCTCCTTCAATTTTCAATGATAGCCTTGCTGAGTAAAGTATCCTTGCTTTGTATCACCTGAATATTTCATGCCAATTTCTCCTGGCCTGAAATGTTTCTATTGAAAAATTAGCTGAAAGTCTTAGAGGAGCTAACTTGTAGATATCTAGCTGCCTTTCTATTGGGGCTTTTAAGATTCTTTCCATTTAGTCTTTGCCATTTTAAGTATGATGTGTCTAGTGTAGGCTGCTTTGGGTCTATCTTATTTGGACCTCTCTCTGTTTCCTGGACATGTGTGTTTTTTTCCTTAACTAGGTTAGGGATGTGTTCAGCCATTTTCCCAAATTGGTTCCTTACTCTCTCTTCTTCTGGTACCCCTGATGTGGATGTTGTCTTGTTTCATGTTGTCCAAAAGGTCCATTAACTAGGCTTTTTTTTTCCTGGTCTTATTGGGTGGTTTTTCAACTTTGTCTTCCAAATTGCTGATTCCATTCTACTTATGTTTATTCCTGCCAGTGTTTTTGTTGTTGCTAATCATCACCTGAGGATATTTTTCACAGTGATATATAGAGAGTGGAAGGAAGAAGGGAGGAGAAAGAGAAAAAACATCAATGACACAGCAATTCATTGCTTCCCACGCCTGCCCAACTGGGGCTGGGATGAACCTGTAACCCAGGTAGGTGTCACTGACCAGGAATTGAACTTATGTCCTTTTAATGCATGGGCCAATGCTTCAACCAGAGCCAGTGTAGTCTTTATTTCAAATATTGCATTTCTGACTGGCCCTGCTTTATGGCTTCTATGTCCTTTTTCATTGTTGAACATCCTTATTATCATTATTTAGAACTCTATATCTGATAAATTGCTTGCCTCCATTTCATTTAGCTCTTCTTCTGGAGAATCCTTTGTTTTTCAATTAGGGCTTATTTATTTGTATCCCCATTTTGGCCGCCTCTTTGTGTTTCTATGCATTTAGACAGTTTTGCTATAATCTCCTGGCTCATAGGTCTACGCTCAAGCACTGAGGTACACCAGTTGGACCACTTTTACTTTTTTTTTTAACTATGTAACTCTCTGTTACATAGTGAGTCTTGGTAGAGTGACCATATGCAGTAGGTGTTCTTGCGGGACTCAGTGGCATAGCCATTATGCTCACCTGACTGCGTACTTTATGAATGTTTCTTGAGCACATTATGTGGGTTTTCTTGTTGTAATTGAGTCTTGATTTCTATTGGTCCATTCATGTGTGGGATTGACCCTCAAACTGGCTAACAGCGAGGCTCAACCAACACAGCATGGAAGCTCCTGTGCAGGTGCTGATTACACAAAATATAATTAGCTTCAGCAGAGTTTGGTGTTGGCCTAGATTTTTCTGTGGATATGCTGCTTGTGAACCTTATTGAATCCTGATATATTGTCTGAAATTGGCCACTGCTTTATTTTTTCTGGGCTTTTTGGGAACAATGCTACTGCAGAGCTGTATCAGACACTGCCTGGGAAACCTGTTTGGAATAACCTGCAATATGCACCTTTAACAAGCACCACGGGCCAGTCAATAAGTCTGACTGCAGGTTCCTATTAGGCTTAATTCCTGAAAGAGCTTGTACCTGTACTCCTCAGCAAGGCTTAAGCTCCACAGGGTGGGGTGAAAGGCATTCCAGTAGGTGGGGTTGTTGTCCCCCTCGCAGGGTGATGCTGCATGGAGTGGAATGCTCTGCCCAAGAAAGATGGTTTCAGCAGTATGAGGTTTTCTGAGAGGTCACTTTCCAGAGCCACCTGTCTTAGACTTTCCTCTCATGGCTCTAATCCACTCTGCTCTCCCTCCACTGGAGTTGAGGATGAGTGGTTGCAAACAAAATTTTGAGGACTGGCCTTTTAAGAGGGTGCCTGAATCTCTAACCATCTCTCCCAGGCATATAGAAACCTGGCTGCTTTTAACACCCAGGTGTTATGTGGGCACCTTTCCTGGATCTGGTGCTCTGGGTTCCCTAGCTGAGATATTCCTCTGGAACTTCAGCAACCACTTGTGCGAAACCAGGCAGCCCTTTTGCTCCTCCACACTTCCTACTAGATTCGATGTGGTTTCTTCTGTTAAGTCCAAGGCTTCTCTCAAGTTAGTCTTCAGATGGTTATTCAGGTTGACTTTTTTATAATTTAGTTGTAATTCCAGTTTTGTCCTGGGAGGAATGTACATTCCAACATTTTGGATACTCCTATTTTATATTTTTAATGGAGGAAAACTTTTTAACTATTTCAACACCTGAGCACATCAGTTCTTTAAAAGTTTTCTCTTTCCATTTTGGCCTCACTTTCTCCCCCCGTATTGATCCTTTCACCTTAAAAACTTCCCCAAATGCCTGATTATTTTTGCTAGATTGCACATATTTAAGATGGAGACAGGAAAAAGCTGACTAGAAGCAATTGGTTCATGCGAGGGTAACTGGCATTTCTGAAGCTGTAATGCTTCCTTGTGTTTACCCCATGTCAGCTATCATAGAGTCCTTAGAAGAATCTTCTTGATTTCCTGGCTGGAGACCATAAGCTATGATGTCAGTATTCAGATAACCAAGTGAGGGAACAGGGCAGAGATTCTAAAAATTCTGATTATAAAATGTCATTTTACCCTCTGTATCAGTCAAGGTCCAAGGAGTAACTGTAAATGGGTACAGAGAACTTTAGAGAATAATCTAGGGCTAAGGGAGAGAACCCAAGGGTGGAACAAACTTAGAAGGGAGTTCTCCACCCTGTCTGTAACACAGATCTCATTGACAAAGGTGTGGCTGCAGCTACTGAGAAGTGAAGTGTGATAGGTTGCTTGGACTGGAGTTGAGGCAGTGCCCAGGCAAGCATGAAGTGTCTCTTTGGGCTGCTCTCAGGCTGAGTCTGGTAGCTGGGAAGCATAGCTGGGACTGGGAAAAAGATACACTTGGGCCAAGGCTGGCACACCTCTCCAGAAAACAGGGGGGAGGGAAGTACCATTCCACAAGACTGAAAATCAGTCTCACCCAGGGAATCAGAACTTTGGAAACCCACTTACTGGCTAGAGAGACCGTCACAGGGCCAGGGCTTTGAGCTCACTGTGACTATGTATATTGGGGCAACTGGATATGCCCACCCCTATCCAAACTCCATTGATAACTGGATGGTAATACCAAGCAAAGAAAGCATGCCAGAGGTAAAAAAGGAGAAATGCTTAGAGGGTCCAGCTCATTGTAATAGTCAATTGTATTAGTTTGCTAGGGCTATCATAACAAAGTACCATAGATTGGGTGACTTAATAGAAATTTATGGTCTCACAGTTCTAGAGGCTAATGTCCAAACTCAGGGTGTTGGTAAGGTGGGTTTCTTCTGAGGGCTGTGAGGGAATGATCAGGTCTCGCTTCATGGCTTTGTAGACCATGATCTACCTTTGCCTCTTCACATCTTTCCTCTGTATCTCTGTCCAAATCTCTCTTTTATGAGGTGAGCCATATGGATTAGGGCCACCCTGATTACTTCAACTTGATTATCTCTGAAAAGATCCTAACTCCAAGAAAGGTTCTGGGGTTTAGGACTTTGAAAATATGAAGTCTGGAGGAATACAATTCAACCAATAATATTAATGAAGAGTGTATTTGGAGAGGAGACAAAATTAATAACTGGCACACTCCTTGTTTTCAGTGTTGTTTTCCATTCTCAACTGTTCATGTTTTTCAGTTTGAGAAGCAGCTATCATGCTGTACAATCTTGAAGAGGTTATCTTGGGATTAAATTGAAAGTCCTAAGTAAAATGTCAACTAATCTATTTTTAGCCCACTTTCACTCCAGAGGTACTTGCTGTCCGAAGAATATGCAATATATTAAGAAACAAAATATACAAATATGGCATATTAGTCAGTATTCTGTCAAGACTTAAGGCCAAACTCAACCTAATACTTTATCAAGTTTTAAAGAAAGTCTTTACATTTCATAAAATTTTTCCTCTTTATTTAAACATAAAACACATTTACAGCATGCAGGTTAAAAAAATGTAAGATTATATGGCATATTCCCAAATCAATTATCTTTAAATGTATCTTCAAACACTGAGAATAAACCAATATATTCCACAGGTAAACTTGGACTCTTCTATCCCCTTGTGTCAAATTGAGTTACACCCAGTAGTTTTCTTAAGTTAGGTAAATAATTTAATTGCTTATTATGAATAAATATTACTTTTACTTTACTGAGTTACTCTTCTGAACCATTTATCAATACCATTCAGAGGAACATTAATATACTGAGTACAAAAGAAAACACTGCAAAATGAAGTGTCAATGTTTTATAGCTGATCAGAAATTTTCATTTATATGAGTAAACACTACATCTAATAACCTATTGCAAAGAGTTCACTGAAAACAAATTTATGAAATTCTCTGTACACTGCTGTGAAAGTTTGAAATTATAAATAAAAAATTCAGTTAAAAAGACCCAACATTGTATAATCTGAACCACATGCTAGCTACAATTCAGTTACACAGCTCCAATACCCGTGATACATCTAACAAGAATGAAATTCCCATATTCAGACAAAAGAGGAAAAAAATTCTGCTTCATTGATGAATACTGCCTAAGAAGCAAGTTTTCATTTGAAAACAAAATAAAGTTAACTGCATTACTTTAATGTTTCATGTCAATTGTTTGTTTCTTCTGATCAATCTTAAAAGGAACACAATCACTTTAAAGGATGCAGATTAGAACAGCAAAAATTTTTTACTATTAAAAAAATAAATAAATTTACCCTTTAAATAAAAATTATATAAAAGTGGAAATTACAATAGTTAAGGAAATAGAAAAATAAGCCAATTATGATCTGAGTCTTCTGACTATGCTCCAAATTTATTACAAATATCTATGTATAAAACTTCAGAAAGTAAATTCTGCCAGAGAGATCCTAACACAGAACTTTCCATTTTTTCCTGCTGCTGAAAACATATCCCCACCATTCTAGGCAAATTTCTGCTAAAACAGTTGGGAGTTACCACCCCATTGATGAAGCAAATATTGAAATCTCCTTCCCTATTATTTTTATAGCTCCCTAAAATAAACTTTATTTTTATCAACTAAGGAAAGGGTGACAAAACTAGGTACATTTAATACTAATTATAAAATTATTGGATAAAACTAACAAAATAATTTGAGGATTATTAGTGATTTGCAAATTTACTGTTTCCAGGCTAAGTAAGATATAAATTAGAGTATGAATTAGTGTAGGTGGTTAGGTTTTTAAGAAATTGAGACCAAAATTTACCTACATATTTATAAACTTAACATATATTTGTCTGTTTTTTCCTAAACTTCCAGTCTATAAACTTAAATCAGCCAATACAGTAGACAATATAAAATTATTTAATTATATATCAATTCATTTCACTATATTAAGTGGACAAATTAATATTTGTTCAATTCTCATATTAACTACAAGGCTCAGTATAATGAAGCAAGGTGTTAATCCCACCCCCTCTAACTTTCCCTACGACATTCATTAGTCTGTTCCATGTTTCCATGCCTCTGGTTCTATTTTATTCATCAGTTTATTATGTTCATTAAATTCCACATATGAGATTATATGGTACTTGTCTTTCTCTGACTGGCTTTTTCTACTTAGCATAATCATCTTCAGGTTCCTCCACGCTGTCTCAAATGGTAATATAGATCTCTTTTTTTACAACTGCATAGTCTTGCACTGTGTAAATGTACCTGCTTTTTTATCAACTTTCTGATTGGCACCTATGCTGTTTCCAATCTTAGCTATTGTCAGTTGTGCTGCTATGAACATAGGGGTGCACATATTCTTCCAGATTGGTGCTTTGGGATTCTTAGGGTATATTCTTAGAATCATTAGGGTCAAACAGTTCTATTTTTAACTTTAGGAAAACTGCGCACTGTTTTCAATAGTGGCTGCATCACTCTGCATTCCTTCCAGCAATATGCCAGGATTCCCTTTTCTCTACATTCTCACCAGCTCGTTACTGACCTAATGATGGTAGCCATTCTGGCAGGTGTGAGAAAGTACACCACTGTAGTTTTAATTTGCATCTCTCATTAGTGACTTTGTACAGTTTTTTTCATGTTTCTTGGTCAGTTGTGTGGCCACTTTGGAGAAATATCCATTTAGGTCCTTGGACCATTTTTTAATTGAACTGTTCCTTTTTTGGATGAGTTATATGAATTCCTTATATATTTTAGAAATTAATCCCTTATCAGATGTATCAATGACAAATATTCTCCCATATATTGGGATCCTTTTTCATTTTTTTTTATGGTTTCTTTTGCCACACAGCTTTTTATTTTGATGTAGTCCCATTTATTTTCTTTTGTTGCCCTTGCCTTAGTGTATTGGCAAACATATTGCTGTGAGAGATGTCTGAGGTTTCTTCTAGTATTTTTATGCTTTCACAACTTACGTTTAAGTCCTTTATCCACTTTGAGTTTATTCTTGTGTATAGTGTAAGTTGGTGGTCTAGTTTCATTTTTTTTGCATGTACCTGTTCAATTTTACCAGCATCACTTATTGAAAAGACTGTTATTCCAATGTATACTCCTGCTCCCTTTGTCAAGTATTATTTGAGTGTAAAGGCTTGGTCAATTTCTGAGTTCTTTGTTCTTTTTCATTAATCTATGTCTATTTCTGTGCCTGAAAAAGGCTCTTTTGAATGTAGTGGCTTTGTAGAGTAATTTGATATCTGGTATTACAATACCTCCAAATTTGTTCTTTCTAAAGACTGCTATGGCTATTTAGGGTTATATATACATTTCTGGAAAGCTTGTTCTAGATTTGTGAACTATACTGTTAATATTTTAACAGACTGCATTGAATTTTATAGAGTGCTTAGGATAGTATGAACATTTCAATTCTACCAATGTATGATCAATATATTCTTACACTTGTTTATATCTTTTTTTCTCAAAAGCTGTACTTTTCCAAATATAGGCCTTTTACCTCATTGGTTAAATTTGTTCTTAAGTACCTTAATTTTTTTTTTGTTGCAATGGTAAAAGGGTGGTGTTGTTTTTTGATTGTTTTAATTTCTCTTTCTGAAAGTTTACTACTGGTAAATAAATGCTATAGATTTCCTGCTACATTGCCAAATTTGTTGATTAAATCAAGTTTTTTGGTGGAGTCATTAGGGTTTTCTATGAGCAATATCGTATCATCTGTGAATGAGTTTTACTTCCACCTTTCCAATTTGGATGCCTTTTAATTTCTTTTTACTGTGTGATTGCTGTGGCTAAGACTCCCAGTTATGTTGAATAAGAGTGGTGGAAGTGGATATCACTGATTTTTGTTAAGGAAAATGATTTTAATTTTTGCTCACTACTGAGTATGATTTCCCGTAGATTTGTTATATATGGCCTTTATTATGTTGAGATATGATCCTCCTATTTCCACTTTGTGGATAATTTGTGCACGGGTAGGATTCTTAAACCTGGCCAGTGACCAGGGCAAATCTGTGTAGTGATTGGGAGGCCCCCACTGGTACCCGCCTTGGCTGGCCTGGGGCCTGTGATATGGGGGCAGCTCCTGAGTTGAGTATCTGCCCCTTGGTGGTCAGTGCACGTCACAGTGACCAGTTGTTTCACCGTTCAGTTGATTTGCATATTAGGCTTTTATTATATAGGATAGCAAATTGATGGATTTGTGAATACTGTACCAGCAATGCATCCCTGGAATAAGTCCCACTTGATCATGGTATATTGTCTTTTCAATATATTGCTGGATCTGATTTGCTAGTATTTTGTTGAGGGTTTTAGCATCTTTTCATCAAGAATACCAACTAATTCTTTGTAGTGTCTTTATTTGGTTTTGGAATTAGAATAATTCCAAAGTCTCATAAGAAAGTTCTTGGAAGTGTTTTTGTTGTCCCAAAGCTCCCTTAAATTATCCTTTTTATTTTCTAATTTCTACTCTGTTTGACTATTTTTTTCACCTTGTCTCTAATTTGCCTATTTGGTCCTCAGTTCTTTCTAATCTATTCATTCTCTCCAGGATATTCCTTTTAGCTACATCACTGTTCATTTCCAATTGAGTCTTATTCATGGGTTCTATATACTTTTACATGCTTATGAAGTTCACACTGAGTTCCTTATAGTTATCATTAAGTTGCTTAAAGTTTTAACTCGTTTGAGGACCCGTATCACTATTACCTTGATCTCTGTATCTGATAAATTGTGTGCCTCCATTTTATTTAGTCCCTTTTGTGTCGATTCTTCCTTTTCTTGTGATTGTCTCCCTATTTAATGAGTTCAGTCTTCTAAAGCACCAGATCAGGCATGTTAGGTCACAGAGACAAGGTCTACTGGGTGTAT
Source organism: Lasiurus borealis (assembly GCA_004026805.1). Lineage (NCBI taxonomy): Eukaryota > Metazoa > Chordata > Mammalia > Chiroptera > Vespertilionidae > Lasiurus > Lasiurus borealis. The sequence continues at coordinate 10,907 of PVJN01012102.1, read as the reverse complement.
TGAGTCATGGCAGGGTTGGGTCTTCCAGGGGTGCCAGGCAATGACAGTGTGGCCTGGTGTAAGGAAGCAGCTGTTTGTCCAAGTGGTACTGGGTCAGGCTTGCTGGGTTGTGAAGGCCAGCTGGTGCATCCAGAAGAGTCAGACCACGGTGGTGGGGCCAGGTGCACCCTATCAAATTAGTGGGATAGTTGTCAGAGGCACAGGTTCAGGTTTGCTGGGTAGCATCAGGCTTGTATATCCTGGGGCATTTGGCTGCAACATTGGGGTCAAATACACGTCTGTGGCCTCAGTGTGTTGGGACATGGCCGATTCCCACAGACTCTGTGGATCCTCCAAAATCTGAAGCAGGAAATTTTCATTCCATCAAGCTATGTTGAGTATAGAGTCGGAAAAAAGGCAAATATAATTCCTTTTCCAAACTCTTTTTTCAAACTGAGATTTGTTTCTGATATTGTAAAATATTTCTATTCAAGAAAATTCAGCAACAAGAATTTCATGACATAACAATTAAGTAGCCTTACTCAGTCTCAAATGATTACTTAGACAGTTTTATGCTTTCAGTGCTCAAACAGAAGTTTTCAGAAACAAATATTAGAAAAGATACAAATAAATTTGACTCTGAAATCATTTGACCTGATATATTGTGTGGGCATGTAGTGTTGTAAGTGGTAAAATTTAAGAAATTTAATCTAAATATGTTTACATTTTCCCCTAAAATAAGGAAGACACTTTAATAAGAAAAATAAAAGAAAAGAAACAGCAGCTAGGTAATTTGAGATTAAAAACTACATATAAAGAACTAAGTACAAAAAGCACAATCCTATATGACAGATTGGCACGGTGAAGACTAAATGCAAGACACAAAAAACAAATTGTGTAATAAATAGGGCCACAGTTGTAAATTGTCATTTTTTCCCTCCTAAGAAGCCAAAATTGTACTCTTAAGTTTTGTTGGGAAGCAGCAGAGTTATAAGAAAAGTGAGCAGAAAACAGCTGTACAGGCCAGGTATAATTTATACATTTATAATAGCTGTACTTCTACAATTCCCAAGGGTAAATTTTATAGTTACTGAATGACTCTGCTTGATATTATATCTTCATACTTCAATTACTCTCAACACCTGAAAAATGGGAGAAAACAAAAGAAATATTTTCATTTGCATTAAACTTGTGTTTGAGATAATCATGAAAGAAACAAAGTAGATAAAATATACGAATAGTTTAAAAACACTTTGGCTAATAGCTATGACCACGTTCTACAATTTAAAAAAATATATATATATTTTATTGATTTTTTTACAGAGAGGAAGAAGAGGGATAGTGAGTTAGAAACATCGATGAGAGAGAAACATCCACCAGCTGCCTCCTGCACACCCCCTAGTGGGGATGTGCCTGCAATCAAGGTACATGCCCTTGACTGGAATCAAACCTGGGACCTTTCAGTCCACAGGCTGATGCTCTCTATCCACTAAGCCAAATCAGTTTTGGCTCCACAGAATTTTAAAAAAAGAAAACAATAAATGATTTTATTTCTTCTCTTTTAATTTACTCCATAAGTAGAACTACTTTTAAGCAGTACAATGTTTAAAAAGAGGTCAGTCCCACCCTTCATTTATTTTTATTCTTCCTGAGAGCTATGAATAAGCTGATGCATGAATTACATATTTATTTTTTAAAAGATGAGAAGGTGTAGACAGTGTCAGTGACCTTCTTAAACTAAGGATCTTTAACGAGAAATATTATATACATGGAAGCTATTAAAAAAAAAAAAGAGGGGAAGAAGGATAGGGATATGGTCTGTAAAATAAACAATTTCATTAGTTGTTACCGAGAAGTATCCTTGTATTAAACTGCCTACCTATGTGTTTAAAAGAAAAACTCAATTTTTTAAATTTTTAGTCATTTATCACTTAAGTAAATCATATGTTCCCCAATCATGGTTTAAAAGTAAAAAAAAAAAAACAAAAAAAAACCCCGAACTACTATATTTTGGACCAGCAATGAAAACTTTATACTTTTATAATTACATTAGCTATCTCACTTGTATGTTAACCTGCCTTATTAGAACTCTACTTTCAAGCTAAAACCTAGCTATATTGAACAAAGGCAATGGTAAATGTTTTCTGCTAATGAGATAATAAGTTCAAAGTTTACATGTGAATTTTAATGAGCACAATATCAAAAAAGGATAAACTTTCATGTATATTTGTGCTATAAAAAGCTCCTCGCTCACCTCCCACTTCTAAAAAAGTACCGGTAGGTAATTACACTTTAACTTGTGTAATTCTGAAGAATGACTTCCATTTTACTAATGAAGGGGCTCAAAAATAAATATGGCAGGACATTGAATAACATTTTTTTTCAACACTGTTTCATTATAATGTTGCTGAGATGCTATATGAACTTAACTTGCATTTTTTTAAAAAAATATATTTTATTGATTCTTTACAGAGATAAAGGGAGAGGGATAGAAAGTCAGAAACATCGATGAGAGAGAGACATCGATCAGCCGCCTCCTGCACGCAAGCAAGGTACATGCCTCTGACCGGAATCGAACCTGGGACCCTTCAGTGCGCAGGCTGACGCTCTATCCACTGAGCCAAACCGGTCTCGGCAATTCTTGCATTTTTTAAAGTATGTTTTTATTGATTTTTAGGGAGGCAGGAAGAAAGGTAGAAACATTGATGAGAGAGAAACATTGATCAGGTGCTTCCTACTCAGCAAGAATTTTTAAAACATGCAATCACTCTTTAGTTCAGGGGCACTGATCTCTTTTCCTTTATATTGTCAAATTAATAAATGACAACAGTCAAAACAGCAATAGCCACTTGGGTGAATGAATAAAAATTACACCTATTTTTTTTTATCACATTGGCAAAAAATAGATTATTTGGTCTGCCAAAGAATTTTAGTACAGTAATTAATGTTTGCCATGGGATGAAAAAGGTTGAAAATTATTGGTTTGTTGTCTAGAGAATTTTAAAAAATTGAGGTATCTGAATATAGATTGGTATTAGATAAATTAAAAATATTTTTAGTTGCTAGTTGATTAACAATATTTTGGTAATAATATTGTGGCTATGAAGAAAAATGCTATGTTTTAAAGATACATTAAACAGGTCATGAATATATAATTTACTTTTATCCTAACAAATTTTAAAAGGAGTCAAAAGAGAAAAATTATTTAAAAAGTAATGAAGTTGCTAAAACCGGTTTGGCTCAGTGGATAGAGCATCGGCCTACAGAATGAGGGGGTCCCAGGTTCGATTCCGGTCGAGGGCAGGTACCTTGGTTGCGGGCACATCCCAGGTAGGGGGTGTGCAGGAGGCAGCTGATCGATGTCTCTCTCTCATTGATGTTTCTAGCTCTCTATCCCTCCCCCTTCCTCTCTGTAAAAAATCAATAAAATATATTAAAAAAACAAACCAAAAAACACTCTTTAAAAAGTAACGAGGTTCATGAAAATTGAAAAGTCAGTATTTAAACTCAGAACTTCAACATTTGAGCTCTTTTCACTATCTTAAAAATCCTATACAGTATGGACAAAAATATATTAAATTGTAATGTGAATCCTCCAAAATATTGCTTAATTCTCCATTCAAATTGAGAACCAATATTATATAAATTGTGAAAGTAAAAACAAGGAAGATTAAAATAGAGATTTTAATATTCATCAGAAACAAGATAAGCCTAATAATTATCTACAGTTTCCCAAACACCTACACATCCAGGACTTCCTAAATAATTAAAATCTGAGTTCCTGCCATATGATGAAATATCAAGCAGCTATTAATTAATCAAGTTGTAGAAAAAAATGTTCAAAATATATTACAAAGGTAAAGAAGCAGGTTACAAAGTAGCATATATAGACTAGGAATGGTATATTATTAAATATTTACCAATAATTTAACCTTTTAATTTAAAACTTATGAAATAAAGCTCTAGAAAGATAAACACAATGTACTGGGTGGAATATCTAGAGATATTTGTCTTTTTACTTTGTAATAGTCTTTAATCCCCCTACAAGTAACAACTATTACTTACATAGTTAAGTGTAAGAACTCACACATCTGTTTGAAAAATCACTTTCAATAGGTCAGTGGTCGGCAAATTCATTAGTCATCAGAGCCAAATATCAACAGTACAATGATTGAAATTTCTTTTGAGAGCCAAATTTTTTAAACTTAAACTTCTTCTAAAGCCACTTCAAAATAGACTCGCCTAAGTTGTGGTATTTTGTGGAAGAGCAACACTCAAGGGGCCAAAGAGCCGCGTGTGGCTCACATGCTGCAGTTTGCCGACCACTGCAATAGGTAAATGGAAAATAACACAGAAATAACTCATAAGAAAGAAAATATATGTGGGCAATAAATATAGGGGAAAAAATCTAACTTAATTTATCAACCAATGAAATGCTTGTTGGTTTATCACACCAGAAGCTTAAAAATTATTAATACTCAATCTTGCAAAGAAGCAACAAAATGGACAGTATCCTTGGCTAATATGCAAGTTGGTTGTAATCTTTCAACAGTCTTAAAAATGTTCACTTTTTTTTTACAATTCCACTTTTGAGAATCTTCTGAAAATAATCCAAAAGTTGAGAGGGCATAAAAAAGATAATCATATTTCAAATTTCATATTTAAAAATGTCAAGAATGGAAATAATTAACACCTAAACTACATGTCCAGTAAAAGAAAACAGTTAATAGCAGTATCTTTTTTAAGTGACCCAAATTTGGCTCAGCTGGCTCAGTGATTTAAGTGTCAACCTATGAACAAGGAGGCTGTGATTTAATCCCTGGTCAGGGCACATGCCTGGGTTGTGGGCTTGGTGTCAGTATATGTGTGTGTTTGTATGTGTGTGTGTGCGCGCGCGCGTGTATGGCAGGGGGTAGGGGGGAAAGAGGGAGAGTGTGTGTGTGTGGGGAGATGAGCATGTGCAGGAGGCAGCCTATCTTTGCTTTATGCTCACATTGATGTTTCCCTCCTTCCTCTATTTCTCTCAAAATTAATAAAATATATAAAAATAAATAAATCGTGGAACTCTAAAATAATGTTTAATGATCAATGGTTCAACATTTCCATTTATAGTTATAATTCAAAAGCCAGATATAAATTACAAACCTGCAGGTAATGTGTAATGCTTATACTTGTTTGCCTCCTCCACCTCGTACTACTACCACGGGCTGGCTGTTCTGAGTAAATGCACCTCCTCCACGAATTGCACTTGGATGAGTTGGAGAAGCTGCTGGATGTTGTCCAGGACGAATAGGTTTAGCTAATACAAAAACCAAAAACTGACTTTAGAATAAGTCTTAAAATATGCCTGAAACTATTTTTTAGGTCTCTTCTCTTTACTTACCACAAATTCTTGTGTTTTGTTTTTGTCTTATTTTCTCTCATTAAATTCCTCTCTCTCACTTTTCAGTAACATCTTTTTCTTCAAGACCTACACCATCCTTAGCTTCTTTAACACTTTATTCCTATATCAATGGTTATTCTCAAGCATAAAACAATGCTGATGACTTTTAATTTTAGAGTATGTTTATTAAAGCTAGGGACAGTGAAACAAGGAAGGGCCTAGGACAGTGGTTGGCAAACTCATTAGTCAACAGAGCCAAATTTTTTAAACTTAAACTTCTAATGCCACTTCTTCAAAATAGACAGACCCAGGCTGTGGTATTTTGTGGAGGAAGAGCCATACTCAAGGGGCCAAAGAGCCACAGTTTGCCGACCAGAGGCCTAGAATAAGAGAAGAACTAGGTGGAGATATGAGCCCAGACTGGGTGCTTTGACTCACTAAGAAGCCAGAAGAAAAGGGGCCTTTGGAGACAGATTCAGGGAGTTTTCCTGGGACGAACTGCCTATTGCTGTCCTGTTGTATGTCTCATGGGGTCTCTTAGAGTTTAGGAGATGCATTTCTTTGGGAAAGGAGAGGGGGAGGGATAAGGTCAGAATAAAGATGAGGTTCTATCTACAGTTTTCAGGAAGGAGAGCATACCCTGGAACCGGAATTTTAAGGGGTTTCAAAGGCAAGGCATTTAGGGTCAATTTTAGGGGAGCACAACTTACTTTTTGCCATTCTTTTTGCTTTAATAACATTGCTCTATAGTTTATTTCCTACCCCTGACCATTCTTGCTTGCATATCTAGTTCTTCATTTATCTTTTTGTTCTCTTAATGTGATTATTACTCAACTCTATGCTGCTTTCCTAACAATGTCACTCTTTGGAAAGTTAGAAAATAAAAAGACAAATACCACCACTACAACACATAAGGTTTTTATGTGTTCTACTAACCAATTTGTGCAGAATGCCCTCTTCTGGCCATATTCTTTGACCTGACTGCTTCCTTTATACGATCTACTTCTTGCTGATAGCGTTTGCGATCACGAGATGCATTTTCTTTGGCTTCTTTCAGTGCTGACTCCAGAGCTTTTACTCTCTCAGCTGTGGCTCTCAGTCGCTTTTCCAACTTAGGAAGTTCACAGCGAAGATCTGCATTATCACGTACCAACTAAAGGTACATAAATAAGGTTAGGATTCTAGCAATAAGAAGATTAAGAAAATATGCAGTTCAGGAGAAACAAGATGGCCGTGTAGATAAATGCCAGTATTTGCCATCTCTCACAAGCACATTAAAATTGTAACTAAAATACAGAACAACCATCATTCAGAATCGCCTGATAGCTGACTGAATGGAAGTCCTACAACTATAGAAGTAAATAAGAAAGCATGTTGAAACTGCTCATGGGGCAGGCTCAGAATGGTTGGTCTGATACCGATGTGTGCCCCTCCTGTTTTTTAACCCAGGGGGAAACTGTCCCTGTGGGACTGCCATGAAGAGCAATGGGTCCCAGCCCCATACCAGACCCCAGTCTAAGGTCCCAGAGATGGGAAAGAAGTCCCCAAAACTTCAGTTTGTAAAAACCAATGGGGATTGTGGCTGAGGGACATGCAGGCTACCAGAGACTCACGTGTCCCTCTTAAAGGGCCGAAGATTGGACTTGCTTTCTGTGAGCTATGGCGCTAGAGGGCATTGGGGGACCTAGACAAATATGGGGTGGAACTGGATTGTCTGGCACTGGGACAGGAACTTGGGGCCAGCTTTCTACCAGATAGAGGTAACTGTTCCTATGGTGAAAACTACCCTGTCCCAGGGCTGACTGGCAAACATCAACCTAGAGCACACTGTTTGCTCCACTCTATGATTCTGAGACCCCAATTTGTACAATATGCAACCCACCCAAGCTGTTTGCAGCAGCTTTTCCATATGAATGGCCTATCCTGGCTCAGGCTTCAGATTTTGCTAAAATCTCTCAAACAAGACGCAGCTGGTGTCAGTGTGCCCCAAACTTATCAATAAAAGGCCCAAGACCTGGCACCAGCACCAGTCTATCTTGCTTCACAGCTGGGCCTTGCCTGGGCACTTCTAAGCCCAATACAAATACCAGCTGTCTGCAGATCTCTCTGTAGTTTCTGCCAGGTGGCACCGGGCAGTGAGTGAGGCCTTCCTGGAGGCCTCAGAGTCAAGTGCACCCAGTGGACAGCTTCAGATCATACTCTATATATCCACAAGTGACACACTCAAGGGGCAGACTCAGTTAGCACCATAGCCCTACTGATGCAAGTCCTACTCCATAGGAGCATTTCCTGCATAGCAGCTCTGCCACTGCAGTTGCAACTGGTCCTCACAGCCAATTGTTCTGGAGGTCAATTTCTCCCAGTGACACAAATAGCACTCAATTACAAGTCTGTGCATACAGTCCACACAGGAGTGCTCCTAGAGTGACCAGCTGGGTACTATGGGACACCTACTACACAAGGCCACTCTATCAACTCCAGGAGACATAACTGCTCTACCAAATATATAGAAACAAACACAGAGAAGGAGTCAAAATAAGGAGACTAAGAATCATGTTACAAATGAAAGAAATGGAAAAAAGCAAATTATTGGAAACAGAGTTCAAAATCATAGTTATAAAGTTACTCAAGGAACTTCATGAGACCTTCCAGGGACTTAGTGAGACTTTAAAGCATATTAGTGAGAATGTGAAAAACATGGAAAAGGTCTAGTCAGAAATAAGCACACACTAAATGAAATAAAGAATAATTTTAGGGATTCAACAGTAGAGAAGAGGATTCTAAGAATCAAATAAAAAATTTGGAATATGAGGAAGCAAAAAACACCTAATCAGAAGAGGAAAAAAGAAAAAAATCCAAAAATATGAAGATAGTGTAAGGAGCATCTGGGACAACTTTAAGCCAATCAAATTATGGGATTGTCACAAGGAGAAGAGAGCAATCGAGATAATGAAAACCTATTTGAAGAAATAGTGACAGAAAACTTCCCCTACCTGGTGAAAGAAATAGACTTACAAGTCCAGGAAGCAATGAGAGTCCCAAACAAGAGGAACCCAAAGAGGACCACCCAGGACACATCACAATTAAAATGCCAAGGCTACAGACAAAGAGAATATGAAAAGCAGCAAGAGAAAAACAGTTAATTACCTACCACGAAGCGCAAATATGACTGTCAGCTGATTTCTCTAAAGAAACTATGCAGGCCAGAAGTGAGTGTCAAAAATATTCTAAGTGATGAAAAGCAAGGACCAAGATTACTCTACCAGAAAGGCTATCATTTAGAAATGAAGATCAGATAAAGAGCTTCACCAACAAGAAAAAGCTAAAGGACTTTATCACCACAACCAAACCAGTATTATAAGAAATGTTGAAGGATATTCTTTAAAAAGAAGAAAAAGATAAAAAACATGAACAATAAAATGGCAATAAATAGGAGAGAATCCAAGATGGCGGCATAGGTAAACACCTACATTGTTGCCTCGCACAACAATTTCAAAACTACAACTAAAAGACAGAACGGACATCATCCAGAACCACAGGAAAGCTGGCGGAGTGGAAATTCTATAGCTAGAAGGAAAGAGAGGGGCTCACAGAGACCCAGAGGAGCTGCAAAAAGCTGAGGTATGGAGACGTGCGTGTGTGGAGAGAGCGGGTGCCTGAGTACCTGGCTGGTTTTCTCTGGCAGGAGGGAAACGGAGACTTTCAAAGGCATTGAACCCCTTATCCTACAACACTAAACCCAGATTCAGCCGAAACTCCTTTGGGGGGAGTTTCGACTGTGAAAAGGGAGAGGTGCACGGAAATTTAGGGGAGTTGCAAAAGATCAGAGGTCTGGTGGCATGCATGACACAGCACAGAGGATGGCAGACAGATCCTCCCACCTGTGCCACTTCTGACTCCACTAAGCCCTGTTTTGGGTGAAACCCTGGGGACCCAGACTCGTGTGGTCCTGGAGTGCAGGGGAGCTGGAAAGGCAGTGGTCTAGAGGCACTGTGCACATGCACAAGGACCGCTCCAGTGATTACCCAGCCACGTGAGACTTAGGGGCTGTGGCGGGCGGGGCCGACTGGAAGGCAAGGTAGTCCATTAAGCCCTGAGACTCCACCCATTCCAAGCTCAACAGAGAGGCTTTTGGGGTTTTGCAAGTCTGGTATCATAACGCTGAACCCAACACAGAAGTTCTCCTGGCATAGTAAAAATGCCGAGACAAGGGAAGGGGATCACAAACAAAAAAAATGGAGCAAAACAAACGACTGGATATAGAGTTCAAAACCACGCTTATAAGGTTTTTCAAGAATATCCGAAAAAAGTTGGATAAAGTTAGCGAGAGCCAAGAGGAAATGAAAAAGGACCAACTAGAGATGCAAAGGGACCAACTAGAGATGGAAAAGGTCCAACTAGAGATGAAAAAGGACCAAATAGAAATTAAACATACACTGACTGAAATAAAAAATATTATACAGAGTCCTAACAGCAGACTAGAGAAAGGCAAGAATCAAGTCAAAAATTTGAAATTTAAAGAAGCAGAAAACACTCAACTGGGAAAGCAAGAAAAGAATCCAAAAATGTGAAGATAATGTAAGGAGCCTCTGGGACAGCTTCAAGCGTACCAATATAAGAATTGTGGGGGTGCCAGAAGAAGAGAGAGAGCAAGATTCTGAAAACCTATTTAAAGAAATAATGACTGAAAACTTCCCACATCTGGTAAAAGAAATAGACTTACAAGTCCAGGAAGCACACAGAACCCCATATAAAAGGAATCCAAAGAGGACCACACCAAGACACATCATAATTAAAATACCAATAGCAAAAGACAGAGAAAATGAAAAGCAGCAAGAGAAAAACAGTTCATTACCTACAAGGGAGCACCCATACGACTGTCAGCTGATTTCTCAACAGAAACAATGCAGGCCAGACGGGAGTGGCAAGAAATATTCAACGTGATGAATAGCAAGAACCTACAACGAAGAATAATCTATCCAGCAAAGCTATCATTCAGAATAAAGAGTTTCACAGATAAGAAAAAGCTAAAGGAGTTCATCAACTCCAAACCAGTATTATATGAAATGCTGAAAGATACTCTTTTAGAAGAGAAGAAAAAGAAAACAATTCCAAGACCAAGTGGACTCCTGATACAGAGAGGAACTGACAGGTCTGCTCCAACCACGAAAACAAGAGGAGAAGCAGTCCAAAGATGGAAAACATGATGCCTAGGACCAAACCATATATGGGTCGACCGGCATTGCCACCATTTGTCCCGTATCCAGATATCATTGATGATGTGTACACTTAACTGTTTGACATTGAAACTGGGACTCAAAGCTATTGGACATTGAAATTGGGACTCAAACATGATTTTTTTGCTCTTGTGAGTTTATTTCTAGGTTACAGGGGCCAGATGCTTTTAAAGATAAGAATCGGGGGGTGGAGGAGAAGCAGATCCAGAGGGAAAGAAGCAATGAACAGACTGTCATGTTACAGTGGGAAGGCAGGGGAAGTTGAGGTTGTGTGTGTGTGTGTGTGTGTGTGTAGGGGGGGGGGGGTG
>PVJN01012101.1:0-52220 GCA_004026805.1 Lasiurus borealis | reverse complement strand
TGCGTCGGGGCCGAGCTCGGGGCGTGCGTGTTCGCCTATTGCTCCGCGGTGATTGCCTTTTGCTGGACGCTGGTGTCGTGGCTCTTCGAGATGCCGACCTCCCTGCTGGGCGCGGCGATGCCGGCCTCCACGTCGGCCTCCGCCTTGCAGGAGGCGCTGGAGAACGCGGGGCGGCTCATCGACCGGCAGCTGCAGGAGGACCGCATGTACCCCGACCTCTCCGAGCTGCTGCTGGTGGCGGCCCCCAGTGAGTGATGGGCGCCGCTGGCTGCTCGGTCGGCAGGACTCCCGCCGGCCTCCCTCCCTCCCTCCCTAACGGGGTCCTTATTTATCCCCAGGGCGCTGGGTGCTTGCTCCACCCCGAAGCGCGAAAGAGAGTCCATGATGTGCCGTTTCCCGCCCCTGATCTCGCCTTCCTCCTGGCCTGGCACCCAGGGGAGAGGGGGGGCGTGCAGAGCAGACGCAGAGAGGCAAAGACCCCGGCCTTCGCCTGCTGCTCCCTCCTCCTCCTCCTCCTCCCAATCTTCCTCCTCTTCCTCCCCCCCTGCCTTCGCCTGCTGCTCCCCCCCCCCCCTCCTCCTCCTCGGGTTCCTCCCTCAGGCGGGGTGCGCAGGAGGGCCAGGTCCAAGCCTCATCCTTGCTCATCACTCGCATTATCACTTACTATTGGCGGGAAACAAGAACAGAGCAAGTTCATTTGGACGTGATCTCGTCCTGTCAAAGAAATGCTCTCTCACGTGCAGAGTTAGTGTAAGACAGTGGTTCTCCCCCTTCCTAAGGCCGCTACTACCCTTGCATACAGTTCCTTATGGGGTGGTGACCCCCAGGCATGAAATTTCGCTACTGTGAAGCATCGTGATGTAAATACCTGCATTTTCCCATGGTCTTAGGCGACCCCTGTGCAAGGGTCGTTGGACCCTCCAAAAGGGTCGCGACCCACAGGTTGAGAACAGCCGGTGTAATAGGAAGTGCTGGGAGGTAGTGAAAACTACCAGTGGACGGAAGGCAGGGAGAGCAACCATGATGGTGGGCAGGGAGGCTAAGGGGGAGCTTGTGCCAACAAGGGAAGTGATTGGAAAATTGCTTTTTAAAAAATATATATTTTATTGACTTATTACAGAGAGGAAGAGAGAGGGATAGAGAGTTAGAAACATGGATGAGAGAGAAACATCCATCAGCTGCCTCCTGCACACACCCCCCACTGGGGATGTGCCTGCAACCATGGTACATGCTCTTGACAGGAATAGAACCTGGGACCCCTCAGTCCGCAGGCCCATGATCTATCCACTGAGCCGAACCGGTTTCGGCTGGAAAAATGTTTTGTTTAACGTTTCAATCATGACTCCGCGAGGCATGTGGAATTACATAAAGGGTTAGGGGAAAAAATCGTGGCTCCTTTGTGAGGTGGAAATTAGAGAACAGCAGAGAGGTGTAAGGAAGATAGAGACAAGGTTTTTGGTGAGCAAGAACCAAGCTAAAATTACCAGGATAATCTGTGCAAGGTAAACCTCAAAGACACCTCTGGCGATTTACACAATCTGTTAATAGAGTTAGACTTGTCATCAGAGAAAAGACAAAAAACAGAGCAAAGGTAATATTTGTACCTGACTGTTACCCTGTTTCCCCTAGAATAAGACAGTGTCTTATATTAATTTTTCCTTTTTCTCTGCATCCTCATCAACACTTGTTGTTTGTTGATTTGCTGATGATTGCCATTCTGACAGGAGTGAGATGGCATTGCATTGTGGTTTTGATTTGCATCTCTCAGATAATTAGTGACTTTGAGCATGTTTTCATGTGTCTCTCAGCCTTCTTTCTGTTGTCTTTTGAAAAGATTCTATTTAGGTCTATTTCCCATTTTTGATTGGGTCATTTATCTTCCTTTTATGAAGTTGTATAAGTTGCCTGTAGATGTTGGAGATTAAACCTTGGTCACATTTGCAAATATGTTCTCCCATACAGTGGGCTTTCTTGTTGTTTTGTTGATGGTCTCTTTTGCTGTGCAAAAGATTTTTATTTTGATGTGGTCCCATTTGTTTATTTTCTCTTTAGCTTCCATTGCCCTAGGAGCAGTATCAGTGAAGAAGTTCTTTCGGCATATGTCTGAGATTGTGCTGCCTGTGGATTCCTCTAGTATTTTTATGGTTTCCCATCTTAGGTTTAAGTCCTGTATCCATTTGGAGTTTATTTTTGTGTGTGGTATAAGTTGGTGTTCTAGTTCAATCATTTTCTTACTTATGGAGTCTCTGGGAAAGATGGCCATATTTAGTTTTCCCACCTTGACGTTGAAATTTCTCAGGTCTCCTTTGCACCAAGTAATAATTAACTTTATTCTCTCTATACTTCCGGAACCACCAGAAGCACAGTTTTGTTGTAGCTTGCAATGCTTTTGTATACCCACTTGATGCCCAAACATGAATAATGTTAAGTAAAATGTTCTGTTTGTTTATTTTTTTTAGATAGTCCCACTGTTTCTGGCATGTCAGATATGGATTACCCTCTACAAGGACCTGGTCTGCTGTCGGTACCCAACCTTCCAGAGATCAGTTCCATCCGGAGAGTTCCTCTCCCACCTGAACTTGTTGAACAGTTTGGACGTATCCTATTACTTCGTATTTAATGCTTAAAATTTCTTTTAAGATGTTTTAGTGATTTTTAGAGAGAGAGGATGTGGTCAAATAGCATTATTTAGAAATGATAAATTATACTATACTATGGCTTTCATTAAACTCATTGGAAATCAAAGTATTTTATTTGTTCTAGATATTAAAGGGTGGACAGGTCGTGATTTTTTTAAATCATAAATTTTGTTCTAAGATTTAAAAAAAATTTTAATATATTGATTTTTTTTTTTTTTTTTCAGAGAGGAAGAGAGAGGGATAGAGAACTAGAAACATCAATGAGAGAAAAACATCAATCAGCCACCTCCTGCACACTCCCCATTGGGTATGTGCCCAAACCAAGGCACATGCCCCTGACCAGAATCAAACTCGGGACCCTTGAGTCTGCAGGCTGATGCTTTATCTGCTGAGCCAAACCGGTCAGGGCTAAGATTTTAATTTTTTTTAATATGTTTTTATGGATTTCAGAGAGAGCAGGGGACAGGGAGAGATATAAATATCAGTGATGAGAGACATTCCTTAATTGGTTGCCTTCTGCATGACCCCGGCTGGGATCGAACCTGCAACCATGGCAGGTGGCCTGACCTTGGAATTGAACAGTGACCTTCTGGTTCAAGGGTTGACATTCCACCACTGAGCCACACTGGCCAGGCACTCTTACATTTTATATCCAAGCCTTTTGAAACAAGTTTAAATAGAAATATATGAGATTGAAATATTTTTACCTTACATCCACACACTCAGATATGCAGTGTAACTGCATGATGGGTGTGTTTCCTCCTATCAGCAGAGCTTGGCTCACAATTGACAGTGACATATTCATGTGGAACTATGAAGATGGGTATGTATTTCAGGCCAGCATGCTTTAGCATGATTAGAATTTAGATTATCTGTTGCATCTCATGTTCTTACCGTGTTCTGATGTATGTCTCATTCATCTAACATCTGGGCCAGTGCTCCTCAGTGTGCCTCCCCACCGCCTGGGGGTAGGGTTAAAGTAGGTACTGTTACAGCAGTTCAGGATGAGGGTCAGAGTTCATTTGTAACAAGCTCTGTTGACGTTATCAGAGTAGATGCCACTCTGAGTAGCAGGGGTCTAGGTCCCAAGCTCTTTATCCTGCAATAAAGATTGTCTATCAATACTTCTTTGAAAGATGGTTTGACATTTTTTTATATATATTTTATTGATTTTTTACAGAGAGGAAGGGAGAGAGATAGAAAGTCCGAAACATTGATGAGAGAGAGAGACATCCATCAGCCGCCTCCTGCACACCCCACAGTGGAGATGTGCCCGCAAGCAAGGTACATGCCCCCAACTGGAATCAACCTGGGACCTTTCAGTCCACAAGCCAATGCTCTATCCACTGAGCCAAACCGGTCTCAGCTGGTTTGACATTTTTAAATACTTATGTTTTCCTTGCATTTCTACAGAATGGGAGACTGTTGGGTATAGAAATGACTTTTATGATCCTGTGCTTGACCTGTAAGTTAAGTGAATGTAATAGACTCTGAGTGAAGGCCCAAGGCATTTTTGCGTGAAGTTTGTTGATCTAGTGATCTCACTCATGGCTTGTTGGTCCTCTACACACTCTTTTTTTTTAATATATTTTATTGATTTTTTACAGAGAGGAAGGGAGAGAGATAGAAAGTCCGAAACATCGATGAGAGAGAAACATCGATCAGCCGCCTCCTGCACACCCCAGACTGGAGATGTGCCCACAAGCAAGGTACATGCCCCCAACTGGAATCGAACCTGGGACCTTTTAGTCCGCAGGCTGACGCTTTATCCACTGAGCCAAACCGGTCTCGGCCCTCTCCACACTCTTGTCTCTGTCCCTGCAGTAGATTGCGGTTAAGAGACCTACAACTTGGGTGGAATGTGTTGGAAGGAGGAAATCCATTCCTGTTTTCCTGGTTTATGTGTGGCCTTCGGCAGGCCTCTGTGCCTGGGTCTTGGAACTGAAACAGTTTGTTTGCTCATTTGTTTTCCATTGTGTTTTGTATAACACGTTTTTCTTCAACTATTGACAGAGGAGACCTTGCCTATTTTGATGGACTTAGTGAAACTATTCTTGCTGTGGGGCTTGTGAAACCAAAAGCTGGTAAGAAATAAAAAACAAGGATGAAAGTTATGTTTGTATACACACAGATTAAAGGACTTAATCCTAAATACTTTACGATTAAATGACAACACATTTTAAGTTGGTGAATTTCCTATTGAAATTTTTTCCGAATTGCTTATCTATCTTCTATATATATAAAAGCCTAATATGCAAAGTGTCCCCATCTTTGTCGGGTTAATTTGCATACTCTGACTGGCTGTGAGCATAGTGGAGGTACGTCAGTTTGCATATTTGTCTATTATTAGGTATAATTACAGTGACACTTAGGCACTTAGGCATAGCATCTCATGCCATGCTATACTTCTCAAGTTAAACAGTACCTTAGCAAGCATTAACCAAAAAAAATTTGTACTTAGAAATGTCCTCTGTGTTAACTGTAAATTATCTTGTTTTGATATATAAACTCATTTGGGAAATTCACTGATATATAAGCTCATTTCTCTTTCTATGAATTTGACTACTCCAGTACCTGATATAAGGAATTATATACTATTATCTTTTTGCCATTGGTTTATTTCACTTAGCATGATGCCTTCAAGGTTTATCCCTGTTGTATGCCAGAATTTTATTTTTTTTAATATATTTTATTGATTTTTTTACAGAGAGGAAGGGAGAGGGAAAAGAAGAGAGATAGAGAGTTAGAAACATCGATGAGAGAGAAACATCGATCAGCTGCCTCCTGCACACTTCCTACTGGAGATGTGCCCACAACCAAGGTACATGCCCTTGGGACCGGAATCAAACCTGGGACCATTGAGTCCGAAGGCTAATACTATCCATTGAGCCAAACTGGTTAGGGCCAGAATTTACTTTTTTAAAGGCAGAATAATACTCTGATTGTATGTATATACCACCTTTTGTTTATCAGTTCATCTGTTGTTGGGCACTTGGGTGAATTCCACCTTTTGGGTGCTGTGAATTACGCTGCTATAAATGGGGGCATACAAATAGAAATCTTTATATATTAATAAATCTAAACTATTTTGAATATAACTGGTTTTAAATGGCATTATATACTGAAGTGTTTATTTACAAAGGTGGTTCTTTTTTGCTATTACTTTTTGAAATGGTCATAGTTATATTTTAATAACAAAACGAACTAAATTAGATTCAGACTTTTCATATACGTACTATTTAAATTGCTAGCCCATTGTAATGACAAAACCTTATTCTGTACATGCTTCAATACTGGATTTGAGGGGAAAAATAATCCCAAACCCATGTCTGCTTTGTCTTAGGCATCTTTCAGCCTCATATACGACACCTCCTGGTTTTGGCAACCCCTGTGGATATAGTGATTCTTGGACTCAGCTATGCTAATTTGCAAACAGGTATAGCAATCTACGTATTGTATTTTAAAGTAAAAAGTTGGTGGGTTTAATGTTATAATTAAAAACCAATTCACTAATATAATTTTCTATGCTATTTGCTCATAGAAAAATCATGTTTTCCTGTAGATATGGTATATTTCAGGGTAGTAGCTCACAAAGTATTTTGGGTATGTTTACCAAATAAATGTGCACACGTTTTAAATATACAATGTAAACGAAGGGCAGTAGAAGAAGAATAGTCTATGCTAGTGAGATTTTCAATAGTGGCTTCAACTTCTTTATTTCTGATTTATTGAATGGCCATTTTAACATGGAACACTGAAATATTATGCATTATTATTTACCTTGAGGTAAGAAGCTCTCAATTTATTTTTACTTTTATTTTATTTATTTTTTTGGTATAGCAAAAGTGGAGATTTATTGAAGATCAAGTACAGATGCCCCCATGGGGGGAGAGAAGAGTCCCACAGAATGGACTCTTAAGTAGAGAGGGGGAAAGGTCCCCCTCAATTTATTACAAGCTCACTCAGTGGTTTCTTTTTTATTGTTTTGGGTGAAACAACGTTGAATCAGTGACTCAAATTAATTATTATTACTGCCACATTCTTAGACTCTTGTCCAAAATGTAATAATTGGTTTAGTTTTTTTTATTGATGTGTTGTAATGCTATGTATTATAATTATATGCTATAGGTTCTATTTTACTTAAATCATTGTATCGGACATTTTATACTAATTTAAAAATATATGTTACAGAAGCTTTTAAGCATATCAGTAAGAATGCAATAAATATTTCAATTCTAAAGATATTTCAGTGACTATTTTCAAACAACTAAAAAGTGGATAAACTGATTCCTGTATTTTTTTGTTTTAAAAAAAAAAAATAGGTCCTGGAGTTCTCAATGACAGTATGTGCGGTGGAATGCAGTTGCTTCCAGATCCTTTGTATTCTCTTCCCACTGATAATACTTACCTGTTAACGATAACTTCCACTGATAACGGCCGCATTTTCTTGGCTGGAAAGGATGGCTGTTTATATGAAGTAGCATACCAGGTAAGTCTGGCTTTTATAAACTTTTTTCTCTCCCTTTTGATGAAGTAAAGGTGGATTTTGTTTTTAATTTGTAATTATATAAGAACATTAATATATTCTTATAGGAAGTATTCAACCATACAGTTAAAGCCATAGTCTTGCGTGACTACAACACGCCTACAAAACCCAGTCCTCTTTCCAGAGGTAAAACTATGATGATCAGTTCTGAGTATGTCTGTTTAGAACATGATACATTGATAAGTACCTATAAATGTCTATACACTGAGTGGCCAGGTTATTATGATCTCTCAATGCATAATAATTTGGCCACTCAGTGTGTATGTGTGTGTATTATATACATATATTATATAGTTTTTATATTTATACATATAAACATTTTTCATATGTATGTGTATATGTATATGTATATGTATATGTATATTAGAGGCCTGGTGAATGAATTCATGCATAGGTGGTGTCTGGCCAGCCTGACCAGGGAAAGGGGATGTGGGTGGTTGGCCAGCCTGCCTGCTGGTCGAACTCCTGGTCAAGGGGACAATTTGAATATTAGCCTTTTATTATATAGGATATACACTGGTATTGTCCAACAATTTTGGCCAATCTGATGGAGGGAAATTATTTATTTTATGACAGAGATTATCACATCTTTTCATGTATTTATTGGTCATTTATGTGTTCTCTATTCTGAAATGCCTTTTTGTGTCCTTTTCTCGTTCATCTCCCCTCTGTTGCCTTTTGCGTAAGGTAAACCTCAGAAAACTGATAAAGTAATATTTTCATTCTAATCAGTTAGAACCCAGGTCAGGTGTGTTTTTAATATTACTTTGCACCTCTTTCTTGCCCAGTTTCTCTTAGCTTTATTCACTACCAGGAAATGGTTTTGTATGGCAAAACTCAGTCAGTGAAAAGTAGATTATAGATTATGATGGTGGTCGCTGCTTTTGTTAAAATTTTCTTCCAACAGAAGTGGGCTAAGATGATATCAACCCTATATATTTGGGCACTTATAAACTCTGCTTATTATGTTCCTTATACTTTCAAATAGTTTTTAAGAGAATTGAAATGTGAGTTCACTAGCATAGCACTATTGAGGTTTCTGGAATAGACATCGATTTCATTGAGGCAGTAATTTAGTTATAGCTAATTAATACGTTCTATTTTTAATTACAGGACCACAGTCAGTACTGCTTTTGAGTAGTATGTCTTCCTTTGCAGTTATTGGCATTTCACTAAGATCTGAGGTTTTTGTAAATGTGGGTGTACAGTAGTCGCTATGATGGAGGTATCTCATTTACGAGTCTTCTCTCATTTTTTCTTTTAAGGCAGAAGCAGGTTGGTTTAGCCAAAGATGTCGGAAAATCAACCACTCAAAGAGCTCACTTTCTTTTCTCGTTCCTTCATTGCTACAGTTCACATTCTCAGAAGATGGTAAGTAGAAACAAAGAAATTTGTCAAAAATTTTTAACAGATTGGGGAATTAACATTTTCTTTAGAAATTCTCATTCTTAATTGAAAGTTTGTCTTATTGAATACATTTCTTATATATCCATGAGATCTCATTTTTTTAAATCTTCATCTGAGAATCTGTTTTTATTGATGTTTGGAGGGAGAGAAGTGGGGGGAGGAATATTGATCAGTTGTCTCCCGTATGCACCCCAACCAGGAATCTATTGGGTATTAAGCTCGAAACCTAGGAATATGTCCTGAACAGTAATCAAACCTGCAACCTTTTGGTGTAGAGGACGATGCTACCTACCACTAGCCCAGGCTTCATAAGTATCTTAAAGGAAGAAGGGATTATGAAACATTGAAACACTGTGGGTGCATTCCCAAGTTCCTGTAAGGTAGCATCACAAAACATGTGTCCAAAAAGCAAAGCGTGTGGGTGTTTGTGTGAGAGCTAGACAGTTAGACATCTAATATGTGTTTTGCCTGGTGTAGAACAAATTCCCAGCACAAAATTAATATATATGAGTTTTTTTGTGTGTTTTTTTTTTAATATATTTTATTGAATTTTTACAGAGAGGAAGGGAGAGGGATAGAGAGCTAGAAACATCGATGAAAGAGTGACATCGATCAGCCGCCTCCTGCACGCCCCCCACAGGGGACGTGCCCGCAACCAGGACACATGCCCTTGACCGGAATCGAACCCGGGACCCTTCAGTCCGAAGGCCGACGCTCTCTCCACTGAGCCACACCGGCTTCGGCAATATATATGAGTTTTAATTAAAAAAGAGGCCAGCGGTTGGGGGGGGATAGCAATGGGGAGATGTGTGCACCTGTAATACCTTAATGGAAGAGAGAGAGAGAGAGAGAGAGAGAGAGAGAGAGAGAGAGAGAGAGAGAGAGAGAGAGATGCAAAACTGGTTAGGCTCAGTGGATAGAGTATCAGCCTGTGGACCGAAGGGTCCCAGGTTTGATTCCAGTCAAGGGCGTGTATCTTGGTTGCCAGCACATCCCCAGTGTGAGGTGTGCAGGAGGCAGCTGATCAATGTCTCTCTCATCGATGTTTCTGACTCTCTATCCCTCTCCCTTCCTCTCTGTAAAAAAAATCAATAAAATATATTTAAATATAAGTAAATAAATAAAATTTTTTAAAAAAATAGTAAGGAGAGAGGCCAGCGAAATAATTTTAAAATGCTTCAGTGAAATAAGGTGAATTAAAAAGTTTTTCTGACTAAAATAAATATTGCCATCACACAGTGAATCATTAAACAGGCAGTTTCTTGATGGAATACACTGAGGAATAAGTATTTCATGTATTCCTAGCATATAGCAAACGCTCATTAAATGTTGGTTAAATGAAAAAATAACACAGAACTTGTTTTGGGTTTGGTTTAACATTTATTTAGACCGAACAACTTTTTTTTCATGCTTTTAACCCAGTCACAGAATTTGATATCTGCTTTTCCAAAACAAAGCAAGAGGAAAGCGTCTGAATGCAAAGTTCTAAATTGACAATTTTAATTTAAGTGACTACTTACTGTATTTGATGTGTTAATCTTTGAGGGTTGTTTTTTTTTGTCTTTCAGATCCTATTGTTCAAATAGAAATTGATAATTCTAGAAACATTTTATATACCCGATCTGAGAAAGGAGTAATACAGGTAAATGTTAATATTATACTATCATTTAAGGTAGGAATAAGCCTCCCTTTTTTGTTTTCTTTATTAATTTTTAAAGAGAGAGAGAGAGAGAAACATTGATTGGTTGTCCTGGTTATTCATGCATTCATTGGTTGCTTCTTGTATGTGCCTGACTGGAGATCCAGCTCACACAGCCTTGATGTATCAGGACGACACTACCAACTGAACTACCCAGCCAGGGCCTAGTATCCCTGTTTTTAAAGAAGATGACTTAGTCTTAGACGCTGTTTGGACTTTTCCTATGAACTGTGTGATTTTAAAGAAAAAAAAGTCCAGACAACTTTTAGGGCCACTTTTTTATGAATTTTCAAACTTGTGAATGTTTCCAAGCTTATAGGAAGTACCAAAATTAAAGGGTCCCTAAAAGGAAAAATCTATTTAATAAAGTTGTAAGAAACAGCAACTGGCATACAAAATAGAAACAGGGGCACAGGTGCAGCTGTCAGAAGGACAGGGAGTGGTTCTAGATGAAAGACGAAGAAGGGATTAGCCAAAGAACATTTATGCATAACCCGTGGGCACAGACACCTGTGGTGATGGACAGAGGGAGGTGCAAAGGGCGGAAATCTGGGACATTTGCAATAGTGTCAACAGCACAAATTTTAAAAATTGATTTCACCAATTACCATTCTGAAATTTGTAGAGTACTAGAACCTTGTTAACCCTTTTTTAAAATGCGTTTACATAAATACTCAAGTTGTTGGATTTTTAGAAACTACGTGACGTGACTTTTTTTATCATAGATTACACATTCAAGTTGGCGTTTTTTATTTTTAAAAATATTTTATTGATTTTTTTACAGAGAAGAAGGGAGAGGGATAGAAAGTTAGAAACATCATTGAGAGAGAGACATCGATCAGCTGCCTCCTGCACACCTCCCACTGGGAATGTGCCCACAACCAAGGTACATGCCCTTGATCGGAATCGAACCCGGGACCTGCCAGTCCGCAGGCTGACACTATCCACTGAGCCAAACTTGCTTGGGCTCAAGTTAGCTTTTAAGCCCACATGTTAAGTAGTGGAGGAAGAAATAAACTATATTCCAGGGTAAAACCTCCTGAAAGAAAGTGAAAAAAAAGAGAATTGTGAACACATATGCTTACAAACAAACATTAATCCTGATATCCCTAGCAACAAGTCACTGGGTTTTTCTGTCAGTACGCATGTCCGCTGCCAAAGAATAGATGGAACCGAAGAAGTGCCCACACGCTGCCCTGGATCAGCCAGATTCTGCTAGATTTGTAGTGTGTAATGTCACATTTCAGCCTGTGGTACACAGCTGTGCTGTGGCTCAGTCAGCAACCGCAGAAGCCTGAAAAACAGAACACACAAAAAAGAAAAAAACGACATGGTGCCGCCTGACTGGTTTGGCTCAGTGGATAGAGTGTCAAACTCTAGCCGAGGGGCCCCGGGTTCGATTCCGGGCAAGGGCATGTATCTTGGTGGCTGGCACATCCCCAGCAGGGGATGTGCAGGAGGCGGCTGATCGATGCTTCTCTCTCATCAATGTTTCCAACTCTATCCTTCTCCCTTCCTCTGTAAAAAATCAATAAAATACATTTAAAAACAAAAACATGGTGCCTGTTTTGTCTGTGAATAGTGAACGTAAAAAGAAGTAATGGGAAATAGAAAGCTTGTTCTATCACAGGTATGAGCTGCTGTGATACACGAAGAACATTCCATGGAGCGTGTTTTAACGTATCTGAGAGGCTTCAAAAGCCAATTTAGCGGTTTCCAGACAAGCGCGGGACAGAAGTCTGAGACTTGCACCTAACTCAGTGTTAGGTGGTAGGGACCTTGTGCATTAAACGTTGAAGGACAATCTGCAGTTATCAAGTAGCCAGCATGGGTGCCCAGCAGTGCTGACACCTGGCTGCTCTGTGCTAAGCTTTGGACAGTTTATGCACCAGATGACCAGACACGTTTCTACTTACGGAAAAAGTTGGTGTGTGTTTTACAAAAGGTTTTACCCTCTTCTATTAAGGTGTCCTTTTGACAGATGTGCACTGTATGTCTCCAGTGGGCACATACCATGTGGAGTTTATATGGACATCAGTAGTGTGAACTCACTGGCACATGGATATAAATGCAAATTGGGTGAGATTTAATCTTATAAATGTGATCAGATAAAATAACTGCTGGCAAAAACTAAGGCAACCAGCTGAAAGTTTGACCTGATGACTGATCCTATATGGTGTATGGTAAAGGTATACCTTTTTTTTTTTAATACGTTTTTTTGATTTTTTGAGAGAAGAGGAAAGGAGAGGGATAGAGAAATAGAAACATCAAAAAGAGAGAAACATCGGTTGGCTGCCTCCTGCACAATCTTTTCTGGGGATTGAGATCAAGCCCACACCCCTGACATGTGCCTTGACTGGGAATTGAACCATGATTCCTGGTTCAGAAGTGGTTGCTCAACAACTACACTGGCCAGGCTAATACGTTTTTTTAACGAATGAATAAAGCATTAAAAAGTGAAAAAAATAAAAGGTATATAGGTGATAGTGATGGGTACAATTTTCGTTTGCAGGTTTATGATTTGGGCAGCGACGGACAAGGCATGAGCAGAGTTGCCTCAGTGTCGCAGAATTCTATCGTCTCTGCTGCGGGGAACATTGCGAGGTGACATGTAACTTACTGTCAGACATTTCATTTGCAGGCATAATTATACTGTTTGTGTGCAGCATATTAAAATTACTTCCTTCTTAAGAGTATCTCTAAAATATGAGGAATGTTGAAAGACATAAGACTGGTACATCCTTGATCTAAACTCACCAATTAACAATTTGCCTCAGTTGCTCATTCTATGAGTACTTGAAAAGTAGTTACAGAAATCATTTATCTATAAATCCTTCATCTTCTCTCTGCTAACTACAATATCAATTCCACACCTAAAAATTAATAATATCATTATACTAGAGACCCAGTGCAGGGATTCGTGCACATTGAAAGTTAATTAGAGTGGCCGGCTGGGCAGGACTGGGTGAGACAGGCCAGACATGCCCTGGAGCCAGCCTCCCGTGGTTTTCCCGCTGTAGGCCCCCAACTGGGATGGTGCTGGATCTTAAAAGGGCATCTGGGGAGTGAGCGGGGCCCCTCTGGCAGGTGGGGTCCCTCGGCCTGGCCTGCGGGGATCGGGCCAAACCAGCTCTCCTGCATTCCCCAGAGTCCCAGTTTGTGAGAGAACATTATGAAGCTGTCACTCGGCAGCTCCTGTGTTGAGCATCTGCCCCCTGGTGGTCAGTGCCATCATTGCTGTTGGCTGGTCAGCCGGTTGCTTAGCCTTTTATATATATAGATAGTTCATATTAAAATTACTAATTCCCTTGCTGAAACCGGTTTGGCTCAGTCGATAGAGCGTTAGCCTGCAGACTGAAGGGTCTTTGATTCTGGTCAGGGACACGTACCTTGGTTGCAGGCGCATCCCCAGTAGGGAGTGTGCTGGAGGCAGCTGATGTTCCTCTCTCATCGATATTTCTAACTCTCTAGCTCTCTCCCTTCCTCTCTGTGAAAAATTAATAAAATGTAGTTTTTTAAAAATTAAAAAAAAATAAAATTACTAATTTCCCAAACTCTTTATAGCTATATTTCTCCAAGTTCAGTCAGAGCTCATGAATCATATTGGTCACTAATCTTTTTAATATAGAACATAACTTCCATTACGGTTTTTTTTTTAAATGTTCACATTTGGGAGGGAGGGGCAAGAGTTTTCTGAATTTGTCTTTTCCATACTAGATTAAAAGTAACTTTTCTTTAGCTAGTATTACATAGGTAATGTGAATTTCTTATAGCATTCCATCAGGAGGCGTAACACCAGTTTACTATTATTGAAGAGTTGGTTAAGATGGTGTTCACCAGATCTGTGCATTATAAAGGTTAATTTTTCCCCCTTTTTATTTTTTTAATTTTTCTTTTTTTATATATTTTATTTATTTTTTACAGATTGGAAGGGAGAGGGATAGAGAGTCAGAAACATCGATGAGAGAGAGACATCGATCAGCTGCCTCCTGCACGCCCCCCACTGGGTATGTGCCCGCAACCAGGATACATGCCCCTGACTGGAATCGAACCTGGGACCCTTCAGTCCACAGGCAGATGCTCTATCCACTGAGCTAAACTGGTTTCGGCTTTTTCCCCCTTTTTAATTAGCGGTAACTCCTAGCCATTTACCTAATGGACTTAGCCTCTTTTATGTCTTTGAAAAAGATTACTCTTAACGATACTAACAAATGTAAACAACACACATTCAAGGGTTTTTGCCAGTTTTTGCTGTTACTTTCCTGTATATTTTGACATGTAAAATTGCTGATGGAAAATATTCCTTAGAATTTAGTAGACACGTTTTAAAAATATACTAGTGTGTGCGCGTTTTTTTTTCTTCCTTTTAGGACAATAGACCGTTCTGTGTTTAAACCAATTGTTCAAATAGCCGTGATTGAAAACTCTGAGTCACTGGACTGTCAGTTATTGGCTGTCACACATGCCGGTATGTTTTTGTTTATGTTTGTTGTTGCTTTTGTAACTTAGGAATCCTCACAATTGGAAATCCATGATTAGAAACATGAGAGAAACTTTTACTTCTGTATCAACTATAAAGCCATAGTAATGATTTATAAATTTACGGATTTGGAAAATTGGAGCATTCCTTGGTTCTGCTCGTTTTATAGATGGAAAAGCAGAGTGGTAGGCTCTTCCTGCTGGGATTTGTGGGTTCACCTCTCAATTTCAAGAGATCTTTTCATAGAAATCCACCTCTCCTATAGTGCCCCGGTAACTTAAGATCAGCCAAGAAAGTGATGTGGCTTTAACAGCGTTCTGTCTCTCTTTGGAGTTGCGTTAATAACAGTACATGTACCTCAGGTCTTTTATTTTGTTACTGATTTATAATTTTACCCTCCGCAGGTGTAAGGTTGTATTTCAGCACCTGCCCTTTCAGACAGCCGTTAGCACGACCTAATACGTTGACGCTGGTTCATGTCCGCTTACCTCCCGGGTTCTCGGCATCTTCCACGGTGGAAAAGCCTTCAAAAGTCCATAAAGCTCTCTATAGTAAAGGTAGGCTCTAAAACACTGTCCTATTGAAGACTCCATTCTCAAAATTATTATAGTTAGAATGCACTGAATCACTTGTAAATAAAGATTTTTCAATAAAATATAAAATGTTTTGATTTCCTATTCAGGAATATTTTTTTTAATATTAGCATTATGCTGAGTGGCCAGGTTTTTATGATCTCTGAACGCATAGTAATCTGGCCACTCAGTGTATTTGTACCTCAATGGATATCAAAGTATTCTGGACTTTTGCTGGAGATCAACCTCCTATTTGCCCTGAGCCGCTCGCTTTCTATCAGCCAGTGCCAAGGGGGAAACTGATCAAGTGCACAATTGGTTATTAATCTTGATGTTAAATAAATGAGGTACTCAAGAGAAGTACACTGAGTGGCCAGATTGTTATGCGTTCAGAGATCATAATCTGGCCATTCAGTGTATATTTTAAGCATTTTCAATTGGTAAGTATATATGCTAAATTTTAAGAAATCTTTTTCTACCACCTTGATATAAATTACTCTCAAGTTTTTCACAAGCTGGTTATACATTTAATTAATTATGGTCCCAGTGGACTTAAGACTGGTATCTACCAATAATTATAAGTTCTTTTAAGGGGTTTATTTTTATTTTTGTAACTTACCTGTAATGATTAATGCTGTATGTATGTTAATGTTAATTGTTAAGATTCTTTAGGATGCAGATCATTGGGCATCATAAGACTTTGTGTATTAAACTTTTAGGTATTCTATTGATGGCAGCCTCAGAAAATGAAGATAATGACATTTTGTGGTGTGTCAACCATGATACATTTCCTTTCCAAAAGCCAATGATGGAAACCCAGGTAAGGGATCTTGAGAATTTATGCGATTTTAAGTGAAGAATAAAATTGTAACAAATTTTACCTTTTCATTTATTACTGTTTGTATCTAATAATCTCATATGATTAGAAATCAAATGGGGGAAAAAGTGTATCCTGTTAATTCTTTGTTTTTCTCTGTGAAGTTAGAAGTCATAGCTATCATTAAAAATACCTTTAAAGTAAACTTTGAAACCTTAGTATATTTTTCATAGTGAACCCAAAAATGCATATATCTTTTCTGAATTATCTTTGACTCATTTAAATGTATAGTATTTTTAGTGAAAATGAGGCCATCCATTATAGCTATGACTTAGAAATTTATACTAATCTCTTTAATTTATAGTCCTTCCTAACCTAAAAATGTTTTTTATTACAGAAATTTGCAAAACATGCACAAAAATAGAGAAAATGGTAACTTGAACCCCACATTAGCAAATTACAACATTTCCCCCATCTTGTTTCCTCCCTTTCCTACATGACGAAATGTACACACACATATACTTATGTGTTTTTTTGTGTGTTTTTTTTTTTAATATATTTTATTTTTTACAGAGAGGAAGGGTGAGGGATAGAGAGTTAGAAACATTGATGAGAGAGAGACATTCATCAGCCGCCTCCTGCACGCCCCCCTGCTGGGGATGTGCCCGCAACCAGGATACATGCCCTTGACCGGAATCGAACCCAGGACCTCTCAGTCCACAGGCCGATGCTCTATCTACTGACCCAAACCAGTGTCGGCTATACTTGTGTTTTTAAAAGCAAATAACACCACGTACTCACTGAGGTTGATGTCGAGGCTCTTAGTGAAGAGGCGACTCTGCTGTCCTAGCTCAGTCTCTCATCTGGCCTGCCACCCCAACCCCTGAGGACCTAAAGGGAGCCATCTGCTCCCTCCCCTTCCTGTCCCCTATGTCCTCCCGCCCACCCCCTCTACCACTCCCCCACATCTGTCCTCCTAGATGCCCTAGCACAGTCCATGTTGCCTGCCCCAGAGGGTGCTGATCCACAGATAAACCAACACCCACTGGGGTGTGACTATCTGGCACTCTCTTTGGAACCACTGCTTTAAAGGCATTCTGGTTCCAGCTGTCACTGCTGCTGCCTGGTTATTCTCCAGCTTAAGCCTTTGGATCGGAGCAGTGAGAAAAGGTGTGTGGATGGGAGGAGGAAGAACCCAGGATGGGTTCCCGGTTTGTAACGGCTCCTCCAGGTTTCTGGCCTGGACCAGATTTGCCGGGGTAGGAGCAGAAGGTTGCTTTGGGGTCAAGGAGCACCTTCCTCAAATTCTTTCCTTTATCCTTTGGACTTGACTGAGCATCGACCGGGTTTGATTCAGAACTTAGTAAGATATAGACCCTGTCCTGATGGGAGTGCAGCGTTGGTGGTGGAGGTTTGCATTCTGGCTCCATTTCCTTGAAGCTATGGCTCAAATGACTTCACATGTCTCTAGGCCTCCATGTCCTTGTCTAACAGTTATAGTTCCTACCTGTATGAGATTATTGTGGGGTTAAATGAATTAATGTATGTAGCATTAAGAACACTAGTACATAAGCATTCAATAAATGTTAACCTTTTTTAAGCAAATACTGTATATCTTTTTTCCTTTATATAATACTTGAGTTCTTAAACAAGTATGGACTTTTTTAAAAACAAACAAACAAATATAAAATGTAGTTCATAAACTTTAGCCAAATTGTGATCTCCCAAAAACAGCTCTAAAGGTCATTGGAACAATGGGGAAATTCAATATTGGCTGGACATTAGGTTAGAGAATTGTTAATATTCTTAAGTGTTATAATATCAGGGTTAAAACTTCCTTATGTTTAGGAGATGCATGCAAAAGTATTTAGCAGTGATATCATATCCATAACTTTCAATGGTTCAATAAAAGAAAAAAAAGAAAGCAAATATGGCAAAACTTTTAACAATTATTGTATCTAGGTACTGGACATATAGGTGCTTGAAATTTTTTATAATAAAAATATTTTAGGAGAGTAAAACATTAAAAAAAAAAATCTTACCTTTGAAGAGAGTACAAATCTACAGGTCAGCAACATGTAAGCACCAAACCCACGGATAGAGCAGTCGGTCCTGGACAGATGGTGGAAGGTGGTTAGAGTTTGGTTATGGGAAGAATTGTAATTCTAGTAAATACTATTTATACATTACAGGAAAAATTTCCTTTATCCTTTGGTATTACAGAAAATGCCTGATTGAAATAATTAGAAAATTATATACAGACTTTTGAGAATATTTGTTAATGTATTAATTTACTAAATTCTACACTTAACTACAGATGAAGTCTGTATAACTTTTCCTTTTTACAGGTTTTCCTTAATATTACTTCAGTACTATTACTATTAACTTTGTTTCTCTCCTGTAGATGACGACCCGGGTGGATGGCCATTCCTGGGCCCTGTCTGCCATAGATGAGCTGAAGGTTGACAAGATCATCACCCCTTTGAATAAGGACCACATTCCCATCACCGACTCGCCGGTCGTTGTGCAGCAGCACATGTTGCCTCCGAAGAAATTCGTCCTCCTCTCAGCACAGGTGCGTACGGACTGTGAGACGGAGACAGAAAGAACATATAACACTTAATGTTCTATATTCCGAATGGTTGCTTGGTGGTCCCTTACTTACGTACTTGGAAATGTTTACTCTTTTTTTTTTAATCCTCACCTGAGGACATTTTTCCATTGATTTTTAGGGAGAGTAGAAGAGAGAGGGAAAGACAGAGAGAAACAATACTGTGAGAGGAACACATTCATTGGTTGTCTCCTGCTTGAGCCCTGCCCAGGTTCTGGTTGGGGAGGAGCCTGCAGCCAAGGTGCCCTTGACCGGAATTGAACTCCGGACCCTTTGGTCCGCAGGCTGACGTTCTATCCACTGAGCCAGTCTGGCTAGGCTGGGAATGTTTATAAATCGTAACAATTCAACAAAGGGTATGTGCATTTGTAATTCGGATGGATGTTGCCAGACTTCTCTATTCGCATACATAATAAGTGCCTGTTTCCTCGCATCCTTCCAAGTACAATGTGCCATCTTAAGAGTGAGATCCACTGTTATTTTAAGTGCTTATTTTTCTGTGAACTATCTGTTTTGTACATACTTTCCTGTTGAATTGTCTTTTTTATTTAATTAATAAAAGCTCTTTGTGTATCAAGAATTTTGATACGTTCATTTATAAGTAGTTGAAACTTTCAAGTTTTCTTTTAGGGTTTATGTGATAGTGAAAAACTCACTCTAAGGTTCATAAAAGCATTCACCCATGGTTTCTTTTTTTATTTTGTCCTTTAAATCTTTGATCTGCTTGGAATTTATCCTGGTGTAAGGTCTCAATAAGGATCCAGCTTCATTTTTTTTTTCTAAATGACCATGCTTGTGCCAACATGATTAATGAATGGGTAACCTAACTTTAATCTTCTAGTCAGAAGGACAGTTTAATGTATGGTGATGGCACATACTGTACTAATGTGTGTATCTGAAGGAGCAGTGTTTTCTGATTAAATTTGTTATGGATATATAGATTTAGTTTAGATTGGGAGTTGAAATGTAGATGCTCTTTTTGACTATACTTTGTATCATTGTATTTTTTTTGTTGGGTTAGTTGATTTTATTAAATAATATAACAGGGTCAGTTATCAAACTTGGTGAATTTATTATTCCTGTTCTCTTTATTTTTTTCAACTTTGCAGGGGAGTCTTATGTTTCATAAACTTAGACCAGTAGATCAACTGAGGCATCTACTTGTGAGTAATGTGGGTGGAGATGGAGAAGAGATTGAAAGATTCTTTAAATTACATCAGGTAATTATATGTACTTTTTTGATTTTTACTGTGATGATAATTTAAATAATGAAACAATGACAAAGATAGCTAATTTTTATATGTTAGAACCAAAAATACTGTAACTAACAGGTAATCTTACCAATCTTCCCTTCTTTACATTAACCTCTACATATGTACTGATATTTGGGAGCAGTTCTAATACTCTATAAGTTCCTTGTTTATATCAGTTGGTTTCATTAAGTGAGCAACTATTTATCAGACCTGCTGTCTGCCAGGCCCAGCTTTAAACGCTGGCGACAGCAGGAGCAGCACTTCTCCGTGTTAGGCTCACACAGGGGGAGGCCCTCTTTTCCCGCAGGAGGACCAGGCTTGTGCAACGTGCCTTATCCTCGCTTGTTCCACCGCCGCCTGCGACAGGGAGGTGTCGGCGTGGGCCGCTCGGGCCTTCTTCAGGTACGTGGCACTTTTCTCCTGCTCCCGCCCCTTTGAAATGGTTGCCATATTGGTGAATGTGATACTTTAAGGCAGTGGTTCTCAACCTTCCTAAGGCCGCGGCCCTTTCATACTGTCCCTCATGTTGTGGTGACCCCCGCCCATAAAATTATTTTCGTTGCTACTTCACAACTGTAATTTTGCTATTGTTAATGAATCGTAATGTAAATATCTGTGTTTTCTGATGGTCTTGGGCGACCCCTGTCAAAGGGTCATTCGACCCCCAAATGGGTCGTGACCCACAGTTTGAGAACCATTGCTTTAAGGGCTTGACAGACAATTGAGTTACAAAAATTTGTCTTTGTGGATAGAGCATCGGCCTGCAGACTGAAAGGTCCCAGGTTCAATTCCGGTCAAGGGCATGTACCTTGGCTGCAGGCACATCCCCAGTGGGGGGCATGCAGAAGGCAGCTGATTGATGTCTCTCTCTCATCAATGTTTCTAACTCTATCCCTTTCTCTTCCTCTCTGTAAAAAATCAATAAAATATAAAAAAAAGAAAAAGAAAAAAATAAATTTGTTTGCACAAAGGTGAACTCTGGGAAGATTATAATGCTGAGAGAAGCAGCTAATCAATTAGCAGTTCATGCATTATTCCCCATTCTTCTGTCCGTCTTCTTTCTACCTCTTTCTACCTCAGCTCCTCTCTCTTCTGTTTCCCGCCTGAGCCACTTCTACTATATGGGTCCCACCGGCACTAAGGTTTTGAATCACTAAGGAAACTTGGCATCAGATACTGTTATTTGGAAAACTTTTAGCAAAGGATAAGAATTTGAAATGTGACTTATTTAAAAGAATTTTTTAAGTTCTGTCTTAACTATAATCTAGTATGAAAATTACAGTACCATATCTCATTAAGTAAATTCTATGCTTTGCTAACTTTTATTAGAAATTGCCAATCCTTTATAATACATACTGATAGAATTTCAATGTTTCTAACTCTCTATCCTTCTCCTTTCCTCTTTGTAAAAAATCAATGAAAAAATACAAAAAGAAAAGAACAACTCTGTACTCACAGCTGTAAACCTACTTTTGCTCCACCCTGTATTCCACTGTAAACACAATACCTCTATACTAAAGTCTCCAGTGTTTGAAGCTCTGTGTTGAAAGCTAAGCTGCCTATAACAAGTCCAGCGTTTAAGGCGGATGGTTTCAGTTTCACAGAATAAACTCGGCCGTGTTGTCATCGACAGGTACGGCGGCGAGGCGCAGATGAGGTTTCCAGCCACTCTCCCCGCCCCGAGTAACGTGGGCCCCATCTTGGGCTCTCCCGTCTATGCGAGTGAGTATGAGACACTGAAGTGAAACTGTTTCCGGTGGCGTGAATTGTATCACCTTTTGTGGACAAAGCTTTTCATTATACGTATTTTATTTGCTGCTACTATCTTGGTGAATAATCATACAGATACCTGACTCTTAAAAGTAATGGTATATTGAGCTCTTAATGTGTATTAGGAAACAAAATAAGATTTGACCAATAGTGTTTACAGAACTTACTTGTTATTTATCCCAAAGGAAGGGAATGAACCATTTAATAATAAACACATTCCCACCTCCATGTTTTCCAAAGTGGGGAAGTTAAAAATCACTGCGAAATGAGTTGAATCCTAATTCTCGAGCACAGCGTGAGTGGTGCGCTCCTCGCTCTTACGTTTAGAAACAACGTCGGTGTGTAATTTTGGACAAATTCAATAATTGGGGAGTTAATTTCTAAACTCTCGTGTTCTTCCTTCCTCGTAGGCTCTCCTTTTCCCGGTGGTGGTCAGTATCCAAACCCGTCCTTTCTGGGAACACCCGCTCCAGGTGCCTCTTTCCTCCAGATCTGCTGTTCTCTAGGAAGGGCTGGCGTTCTGTCTTTTCACTGGGGTCGGTGGTGGAAAGATTAGTTGCCCTTTTCTCTCAAAATAAGGCGATTTCAAAGAAACGCCCTGCAGGTCCTGGCTGGCTAGCTCTGTGGTTAGAGCGTCGTCTTGATGACGCCAGGGTTACAGTATCTATGTCTGGTCAGGGCACTTATCAGAAATCAACCAGTGAATGCATAAAGAAGTAGAACAATAAATCAATTTCTCTCCATCCCCCACCCCCCACTTTCTCTTTCTAAAACCAATAATAAAATTTAAAAAAAAGTGACATCCAAGCAACTATTGGCATTTGGCTACGAATGTCTTTACTTGGAAAACCTTTACTAGTACCTGGAAAGTCCCTTACTAGGGGCCACGACTTAATGCCCAGCCGGGAACACGGTACGGTAGTTAGCTTCACTTCCAGCGTTAATTAAGGCACAGTGATGGCAAGCTTTCCTTCCTTCCTGCAACGCCCATATCGGAAAGCCTGCGTGGCAGCCCCCATTTCAGTCTCAGGCTCTCTGTCCAGAAAAACCAGATTCAATATCTGTTTGTTCCCGGATTTTTGTCAGTGTTTATTCCTATGGGTGTAGATTCGGCAGACTTGGGCTGTTGAGAATGTTTATTGTTCGATGCCAAGACCTGTTTTTCTTTGCGTGTCAAGGTGTCCACCCCCCTGTCATGTCCACCCCAGCCTCAGGGAACCCCGCCATGCCGGCCCCGGGGATGAGCTACATGGCTGGGCCAGAGATCGTGTACTCCGGGAAGCACAACGGCATATACATTTACTTCTCGCGAATCATGGGGTAAGTTTTTCACGGGATACCCAGCTGGGGCTCATCTTAGCCTCGTTTGTGTCGTTGACTATTCTTAATTCTGTATTTGGGACTTCCTTTATTTCTGTTAAATTGTATCTGAAGTTTAATTCACTTGTGCATTAATGAGATTGTTCTCTGGTATTCAACTCCTTTATTATCTCACCATCTACATTTCTGTATTTGTTCATGTATATGTATATATATTCTACAAGCGTTACAAGCCCCATAACTCTGTGGCATGTGCCTGCACGTCAGCTACCCAGTTCTGGTCACAGCCAGGCTGACCTTGGCTGTGCGATCGCTGTGAGGTTGAGCCGAAACTGGTTTGGCTCAGTGGATAGAGCATCAGCCTGCGGACTGAAAGGTCCCAGGTTCCATTCCAGTCAAGGGCATGTACCTTGGTTGCGGGCACATCCCCAGTAGGGGGTGTGCAGGAGGCGGCTGATCGATGTCTCTCTCTCATCGATGTTTCTGACTCTATGCGTCTCCCTTCCTCTCTGTGAAACATCAATAAAATATATTTTTAAGAGAGAGAGAGAGAGAGCTCTCCCAACTGGCTGGACTCTCACGTGCTTATGGTGCTGTTTCTGTGCTGGTCCAGAGCGGTCTCAGCGGGAGCAGCTGGGCCGTTCCACGCGCCTCTCCCCCTCCAGCGGGCACCGGGGAGCTGCACGTGGTGGGAGCCGAGCCCCAGGGGAGAGCAGAGACGTGCAGAGCCTCGCGATGCCTCTGCTCAGCGCCGGCCTACCACCAGGTCCACGCCATTTTCTTGGCCACCCAGGCAACCCAGCTGTAAAAGGCGGGGCCTGCACCCCTCGTGCTGAGAGCAGCATCAGCGTCCGCTGTACAGGGGACAGGCACGGAGGGTGAAGAATAGCAGCCACTGTTGCAGTCAGTTCTACCATATCATCTAGTTAGTTGTCCCATCTAGTGTGTTCTCTTAGATTTGCGATGTATGCTTTCGTTTTAATCGTTTGTTTAGTATTTTGTAAGAGTGCAGAACCCCTTTATAAATTGGTTTTTGCATTAGAAGCTTCCTTGTTTACAGTTCATTATCCAGAGCCTTTCAACTTACTTCAACAAGCTAGATATATCAGCTTTTCAAATTTTCCTGTTTTCATTCTTTCCCACTGACTTAGTACAATGTGAAATGAAACCATGATTGCATTTTCATAAACACAGAGGAGAAATTTACTACTTACTGTAATTATTTTTATTCAACTGCAGCATGATTATGCAGACATTTTTTGTTGCAGGAATATCTGGGATGCTAGTTTAGTTGTGGAAAGAGTATTCAAGAGTGGCAGCAGAGAGATCACTGCGGTAAGTGTGGCCCCTGTTTGTATGTTACCCCGGTTGTTACTGATGAGTGAGTGTAGTGTGGCACATTTCTTGGTGTTACACACACGATGCAGTGGTTATTCGTTTATATTTGTGTTCTTGTCTACTAACCTGTCCAGTCCCGGGGTTAAGTCTCTGCTCTAACCCTTATTAACAGATGAGTGAAGTTCTTAGCGTTTCGGAGCCTGAAACCTCTTTGTAAAATGAGAAAAATCATACATCTCCCTCATGAGGTTTTTCTGAGAGTAAGAGTTAGTCCTACTCCATGTTGCTCAAAGCTACCATTTAAATACGTTGGTATTATATGCAGTCATGGACCCAGTACTAATTTCTATGTACTTGCCTACATTCTAAATTACTTTGAGAAAGCATCCTATAGAACTATGTATTAACATAAATTCAGGTTGTTAGAATTATTTTAAATGGAACATCGATTCAACTTATTTTGAACTTAATCTTTTTTAAATGAAAAGATACCAAATATTTTTTAAATGCTGATCTTTTTCAGTTCACATTTCTAAGAATAGGCATGTACTTACTATAGTATACTAGAGACCTGGTGCATGAAATTCATGCATGCAGGGGTATGTGTCCCTCCGTCCAGCCTGCACCCTCATAATCCAGGACTGCAGGCTGAGCATAGGGACACATTTTTCCCCTCCCTCCCCCATGGTGCTCTCCTGCCTACTTGCCCCTAACCGCCTCTACCTGCCAGCCTGATCGCCCCCTAACCACTCTCCTGCTGGCCTGATTGCCCCAGCTGCCCTCCCCTGCCAATCTTGTGGCAACATGGAGGCGGCCATCTTGTGGCACTATGGAGGGGAATCGTGCCAGGACTACCTGGGCTTTTACTAGTATAGATGATCCCATTTATATGAAGTTCGAGAACAGGCTAAACCAGTGGTCGGCAAACCGCGGCTCGCAAACCGCATTTGACTCGCGAGCCGCAGTTTGCTGACCACTGGGCTAAACTAATTATAATGATAGAAGTAAAAAAAGGAGTTGCCTGCGAGAGGGAATGATTAATGGGGCATTAATGAACGTTCCTGAGTGTTGGAAATATCTTATACTGTAATATGGCAGTGACTGTATTAAAATGCAAAAAGTTAACAAGATACTTAACATTTGAATGTTTTAAGGTCTGTAAATTGTATCTCAATCAAACCAGAGTAGGAGCGGAGGGGTGTGGTACCCATCCCTTGATTCTGGTCACCAACAGTGAATTGATCTGAGAAACAACTTTACTGTTTATGAGGTTAGGGCACTTCAAAATTAAAGTTTACCTTTAGGTGTAGATATACTCGTACAGTATATGTTTTTCGTACACATTCCTTTTCACTGCTTTAAACTTTTGAAAATACTTCCTTTCTTACAGATTGAAAGTAGTGTTCCCTCCCAAATGCTGGAATCGGTGCTGCTGGAACTCAAAGGCTTGCAAGAATTTCTAGACAGAAACTCCCAGTTTGCGGGAGGGCCACTAGGAAATCCAAAGTAAGAATAAAAGGGATTCACTTACTCTTTTATTTTTTCCTCCTGAGGTATAATTCACATGTTACCAAATCCATCCTTCTGTAGCATATAGGTCATTGGTTTTTAGTATGTCACAAGGGTATGCAGCCACCACCCACCACCATCTATAGTTCTAGAATATTCCATCATGCCAGAAAGAAACCCTGTGCCCATTAGCAGACCCTCCCTGTCATAGCTCGGGCTGGAGTAGCAAAAATCTCCTGGGCTGGCTTCTGCAGCAGACGTTTATTTTTCACGGCTCCTGGGCTCCAAGTCCGAGATCAGGGTGCCAGCACCTTCAGGATCTGGTGAGGACCCACTTCCTGGTTTACAGACAGCTACCTTCTTGCTGTGTCCTTCCATGGCAGAGAGAAAATGGGGGCAGCTTTCTGGTTCCTTCTTATGGGGTGCCAGTCTCATCATTTTCAAGGTCTTATCTAAACCTAATTAGCCCCCAAGACCCCCACCACCCAACACCATTACTTGGGGGGGGGAGGGAAATTAGGGCTTCAGCTTAGGAATTTGGTGGGACTCCAGCATCTAGTCCAGTGGTTCTCAACCTGTGGGTCTCGGCCCCTTTGGGGGTGGAACGGACCTTTCACAGGAATCGCCTAAGACAATTGGAAAACAGCTATTTCCCATGGTCTTAGGAACCAACACACAGCTCCTCGGTGTAGCAAAGTGTAGCCATGTAGTTTACTGTTGTCCTAGGAAGACTGTTGCCCATGCTACACCACGATTCAAGACAAAATTTCATTTATTTGCAATTAGAAATATTTCACAATATATAATTATATACTGTTTTTGTGATTAATCACTATGCTTTAATTATGTTCAATTTGTAACAATGAAGATACATCCTGCCTATCAGATATTTACATTACAGTTCATAACAGTAGCAAGATTACAGTGATGAAGTAGCAACGGAAATAATTTTATGGTTGGGGGTCACCACCCCATGAGGAGCTGTCTTAAAGGGTCGAGGCCTTAGGAAGGTTGAGAACCACTGATCTAGTCCATACCACTCGCCCTCTCCCCTCCCCTAGTCCTGGCAATCACTGTCTTGGCTCTGCCTCAGGCCGTGGTGGCTCTTTTTGTCCAAGGTTTGAGCTGTGGTCAGTGGGCGAGGCGGCAGCAGGCTTCTCCATCTTGGCCTGCTGTCAGTTGGGGTTTGCATTTAGTCACAGTAACAACTTACAATTTCATTATTTCAGTCTGCTGGGGGTATTTAATGCAAAATTGTTCCGCATTTTGCCTCTCTGGGTTGCTCTTGACTCGTTCTGACGCTCATCTTTGGCAGCGTCTTTGCTTTCTGGTAGGCTAAGAGCCGCCAGTCTCCTTTGGCACAGTTCCTGCCCTAGACCTGAAGGCAGCCATTTCTGCGGGCGCCCTGGTTTCTGTTAGCTGAGAAAGCTATTGGATGGAGATCATAGCCAGGGCTCTTCACTGCTCCTGCTCAAGCTGTATATTGTTTAATTTTTATTTTTCAATAAAACAAAGTTGTTGCCCAGCCTGCATGGCTCACTGGTTGAGCATCGACCTATGATTCAGGAGGTCACAGTTGTATTCCCAGTCAGGGCACATGCCTGGGTTGCAGACTCAATCCGCAGCACGGGGCATGCAGGAGACAGCCGATCAATGATTCTCTCTCATCATTGATGTTTGTCTCCTCCTCCTCTCTGAAATCAATTAAAAATTATATATTTTTTAAAACAACTTCCAGTTTAAAATATCATTGATTTGCCAGTGTTAAGTCACTAATCTACAGAGGAAAAATATTTGCATTTTCTGGTTCATTTATATGAAATACTCAGAAAAGGCAAGTTTATAGACACAAAGGGTAAGAGGGATGGTTGCTTAGGGTAGAGTGGGGAGTAAAAGGGGAATAAGGATTGACCGTTAATCAGGGGTGTTCTAAAATCAGATGGTGGGGATAAGTGTGCCACCCTGGGAACTGTACGCTTTAGATTGTTGGTCACGGGGTGTATACGTTGTGTCTCGACACCTCTGTGAAGGCACAAGTTCACACCCTGGCGTTTCCGTTCCAGCAGCGCCGCCAAAGTGCCGCAGCGGCTGCTGGGCTTCATGCGCCCCGAGAACGGCAGCACGCAGCAGATGCAGCAGGAGCTGCAGCGCAAGTTCCACGGTGAGTCCTGCTCTCCCCCCTCCGGCGCCGCCAGGCTGGGAAAGAGGGTTGTTGGTTAAACAGAAAATAACGCACCTCTCCAAAATATCAGTGTGATTGGGAAAGGGGACAGTGTGGGTGTCATGTATTTTCATAGCTTTCAGCCCATTTTTCCCATCCTCCAGAAAACACGATACACACCTTTTTTTCTAAGCGTTTATATATTTATAAATATATATATATATATATATAATTGGTTTTTTTACAGAGAGGAAGGAGGAAGGAAGAGGGATAGGGAGTTAGAAACATCGATAAGAGAGAAACATCGATCAGCTGCCTCTTGCACACTTCTTACTGGGGATGTGCCCGCAACCAAGGTACATGCCCTTGACGGGAATCGAACCTGGGACCTTTTAGTCCGCAGACCGACGCTCCATCCACTGAGCCAAACCGGTTTCGGCTGTTTGCGTTTTTTAATTGTAATTTATAGAACATAAATTAACATTTTCACTACTATTAAGTGTATAATGAGTGGCATTTAGTACACATTGTGCAAACATCACCACTCTCCATTTGTAGTAATTTTTTCCTCTTCCCAAACTAAAACAGTAACTCCCAGTTTACACTGCCCTCAGCCCCTGACCATCAACCTTTTTTTCCTGTCCCTAGAACCTCCCTCCTCTGGGTACCCCCTGCAAGTGGAATGATACACTATTTACCCTTTTGTGATGGGCTTATTTCACTAGCATAATGTCTTCAAAGTTTATTCATGTTGTACTCATGTCAGAATTCCTTTATTTAAAACAATAATATTCCAATGTGTATATACCACTTTCATTTATCCATCCATCCTAGTGGATATTAGGACTGGTTTAACCTTTTTTAAGTTCTGTGAACAGTCCTGCTGTGAACATGGTATACAGATGTCACTTTGAGTCCCTGCTTTCAATTCTTGTGTTAAATGCCCAGACATGGAATTGCTGGGTCATAGGGTAATTCTATTTTTAGTTTTCTGAAGCATTGACATATTGTTCATTTTACATTTTCCATTTCCACCAGCAGTGCACAAAGGGTTCCAGTTTCTCTACATTGCACCAGTTACTTTTGAGTTTTTAAAATAATATCCATCCTTATGGGTGTGAACTGGTATTGTGGTTGATTTGATTTGTGGCACTTCTTTAGAGTTAAAAATATGAATTAAGCCCCAGCTAGTGCAGTGCGGTTGGATGGAGTGTTAGTCCGCACACTGAAAGGTTTCAGCTTCGATTTTTCTGGTCAGGGCACATACCTCGGTTGCACGTTCACGCCCAGGTCGGTGTGTCTGTAGCTGTTTCTCACGTTGATGTCTCTCTTCATTGTCTGTCTCCCTCCCTCCCCTCTCTCTAAAATCAATAAGCATGTGAATCAGGTTTTTGGTTATGTTTTTAACTAATTTAATAGTAATAACTAAACAAAGAGTAAGGGAATTAAAAAGTTCTCATTATCATCAATTATTCCAGATGTGAATTGGAGGAATAATGAATTATTGCTTATATTTTGCCTGAGATTTAATTTTTTTGTTATCTTGTCTTCTGTTTTTTGAGCCAATTATTATATTTGCTCATTAAGACTAGCCATTACACCCCAAGATACTTTCCTTCCTTCGCGCTGGCCTTCGTGTTCTGTTCACTATTAGTAAATTCTCTTTTTAGTACTTCAATAAGGCCTTCAGCCTGACAGTGCAAGCATTGTGCTGAGGATTTACACAAGGGGAGCAGTCAGATTCTGGCAATACTCGCTGAGATGACCCCTTTGTAGAGCAAGCTGGTCAGACCTAGTACAAGCTGAGAAAGCCTATACACTCCCAGCCAGCAATTTCCCCTCTAGGAATACATCCTGGAACAGTGTACCAGACTTTTCTCACAGTGAAAAACACATCTGACATTGTGACCAGGTGTTT
This sequence comes from Lasiurus borealis, assembly GCA_004026805.1. Taxonomy (NCBI): domain Eukaryota; kingdom Metazoa; phylum Chordata; class Mammalia; order Chiroptera; family Vespertilionidae; genus Lasiurus; species Lasiurus borealis. The sequence goes on along the minus strand of PVJN01012101.1, from coordinate 22,180 downwards.
AACAGCAAACACACGCAACTGAAACAGAATTTTAGGAAAAAACGCTACCTGTTTTACACTCTAAATTTTTCCCTTTTTTATTATATTGTCTCTTCAAGAAAAAATAAAAAGCTATACTGAGTAAGTGAATTTTATTTTATGCCTCATCAATGCATCCTAGTCTAGAGCTAAGAAACTTACTCCTAGCAAAACCTCACTGCACTTTCCCGGAGACCTTTCCTAAGGGTGTTTTATTGCTGTAGTTTTGGTAGGAAAACTGGAAAAAATGCAAATATATGTCAGGTGGACAGTGGACCTAATTGTAGCCTCTTTATACAATAAACACTCAGCAAGTAAAATAAACATGCTATATTTATACTTATTGCTATGGCTTGCTTGCAAAAATGTAACTGCTGGAAAAAGCTATGGTGTAAATAAATTATTTAAAGACAGCAATGCTGTTATTGTTTATGTGTGCACACACAAATGCATGTGTGTATGTGAGAGGGTAAGAATTGAAGTCAACCACTCATGCTCTTCGTTGCCTGTGACGGGGGAGGGAGAAGAACAATGAGGATTTCACCTTAATAGTTGTTTCTGTTTGAGGTAAAATGTTGTACTTGGAATAAAACAAACTATGTCATGTGATAAAACTCTATTAATTGTATTTGTAATTAGAGGCTCAAGTGAGCGAAAAGATTTCACTTCAGGCGATCCAGCAATTGGTCCGAAAGTCGTACCAAGCTCTGGCTTTGTGGAAACTTCTTTGTGAACATCAGTTCACGGTCATCGTAGGTGAACTTCAGAAGGTAGGGTGTTTTTGTTCCTGAAAGACCATACTGTTAATTCGTTTTCTTTGAAGTGAGCTTTCATCTTACACTTTGGTTTGGAGGGGATCATTTCAGAAGCATTGAGGTTATGATAAAGTTAGTGTGCCATAGGAAGATTGCACTACAGATTGAGGGATGCACTTTATTAGAGCCTCCATTTTTTTGTCTGTTTATCCTCCAAAGTTATTTCTCTAGTTCTTTTCAGTAAAGTCCAAAGAGTTGTTTTGTTTGGTGCTTTTCTTTCTTTTAAATACATACTGTAAAAAAAACCTGAAGATAATTATGAAAACTTTTGAGAAGCATCAGCCCTGGCCAGGTGACTGCTGGTTGGAGCATCACCCCAAAGGTCTGGGGTTAATTTCTGTCAGGCACGTGTGAGGCAAATCACTAAACAATAATTTATTTTAGTAAAATTATCTCAACAATTTGAAACTCAGTTTTAACAAGCAGATTTGTTGAAAATGAGATTAAACTCCCACACGGCAAAGCCTTGAAGAATAGAATGGTAACTGATTTTGGAAAAAGAGACATAAGCCCGGGTGTTTTGAGGTGGCGAATTGACCGTTTTCCTGGTCATGACTGGTGTCAGGATACGTGGCCGTGGCTCTGCGGGCTTTACTCTCCTCATTGGTGACGAGAGCCATTGGGACAGTGGGATCTTCCTCATTTCTAGACGATTCTGTGACCATGTCAACAGTGTGTTCATTTGTGCAGTGTGTGTGGATTCTCTCTCTCGAATTATGAGGTCTGTTACTGTTTTGTTTAAGGAAAGAAATTTGATTCTGTGCGGAAATAGGATATTCCGTGCAGTCGATAGAAGAAAGGTTTCTTTTTATGCCCCTAGGAATTCCAGGAGCAGCTGAAAATCACCACCTTTAAAGACCTGGTCATCCGGGACAAAGAGCTGACCGGGGCTTTAATCGCCTCTCTGATCAACTGCTACATCCGGGACAACGCGGCCGTGGACGGCATCAGCTCCCACCTGCAGGACATCTGCCCCCTGCTCTACAGCACCGACGACGCAGTCTGCTCTAAGGTGGGGGCCCGCACCTGTGTCCGTGGGGCTCACAGCAGAGGCTTCCCGCTGGTAGAATAGCACGCTAGCACTGGACTCTAATTTATACCTCTGATGGGTTTCTGCGCCTCTCCTGGCCTCTGAATCCTCCTCTGTGTAAGAAAAGGGGTTGGAATAGTACCTGGTTTCTTAAAGTCCATATATATTTAAGTTTTTCAGAAAGAATCTTTGATGGTATTTCTAGGCCAGATTTTAAAAGACAATGGTGACATATGCCCCTCCTTAGAAATTAAGAAAATTCTCTAAAGCCTAAAGTTCATCTGTAATGAATCAGAGTTAATTGGGCAATTTTTTATTGATCCTTTCCTACAGGTGGAAGTAATTTAAAAACTCAGTACCGTGTGGACTGCCTGCTGACCAAATAATGTATTGACTAGACCAGAGATTTACCCGAAAAAAAAAAAAAAAGCTATCTTGCTTAACATGTTTGTCAGAGGAATTAAGACTAGCTAGGATTTTTTTGGTCAAAAACTTTCTGCCTAAAATTAAGAAGAAGTAAGTTTATAGAGTTGTTTTTATTATTGATTCTCATAAACCAGATGTAAATTCAGACACAGACTAAAACTTATGTTGACAGCATCATCCATCTGCTGGCTGTTATCTCTTTCTAAGTTCTTGTTCTTTCTCCTTCAGGCAAATGAGCTGCTCCAGCATTCCCGACAAGTTCAAAATAAGATGGAGAAAGAAAGGATGTTAAGGGAATCGCTGAAGGAGTACCAGAAGATCAGCAATCAAGTGGACCTTCCCAATGTCTGCGCTCAGTACAGGCAGGGTGAGAGACCGGGTGACTGAGGGACTGCTACAGGAGGCACGTCCCCCTTTAGCTCGGTGCCCCAGCGTGGCCGGAAGTGCATTCCCTGTGCCTCAGTTTGTGGTGTCCACACTGACCCCCCAAAAAGCTCCAGTGCTCTTCCATATCTTCAGACCCGTAACTCTTTCCCATTGGTGTCTCCATCCCTGTCCCGCTACACCACTATCTGCATAAGGTTGCTTTCTGGGTTACATTTCATTTTAAGATGCTTCAAAGTTTTGATCAGTTCTTAAAATACTACCTTCCTACTCTCTTGAAAATTTACTTAAAAATTAAGTCTCACATGAAAGTAGTAACTCTTAGCCAGGGGTGTTGTTTTGAATCCCAGGGTTTTTTCAACAAGAAACTGAAACTCTCTGGTTGGTTCCTTTAAATACAACTATGTTTTTCCAGGGAAGAAAATAGACTTAAGAGCTGCCTTTTGGGAATGTGACAGTCTTGTTCTTTGATAACTCTTCAGAAATATTTATTTTCACTTTTTTTTATTTTTAATAGATCTTTATTGTTCAGATTATTACAATTGTTCCGCTTTTTTCCCCCCATAGCTCCCCTCCACCTGGCTCCCACCCACCCTCTGCCCTTACCTCCCCCCCATTGTCTAAGGAAATATTGTACATGACATTGTCACCAGAGTGACTAAAGTAGATTAGGAACAGAATGTCTTGATGATGTTTTTATGAGGGAGCTGAGGACAAAGCATGTCCAGCCTAACGGGCCTCCGTCTTGTCCCGCCCCGGCAGTGCGCTTCTACGAGGGCGTCGTGGAGCTGTCCCTCACGGCGGCCGAGAAGAAGGACCTGCAGGGCCTGGGGCTGCACTTCTACAAGCACGGGGAGCCCGAGGAGGACCTGCTGGGGCTGCAGGCTTTCCAAGAAAGGCGAGTCTCAGCGCTGGGAGCGTTGGGCCGATCGCATTGGGGAGATGATACTCCACCTTCTAAATTCAATCACACTCTCACTTCATCCGTTTACTTATTTATCTGTTTATTATGCTTCACGTTAAAATGTCTTCTTTTATCAGAGGTCTGAATCAGGAGGATAATTTAGTCCGGTAAAAATTTCCCAAACTTACAAATGTTTTATTCTATAGTTTTTTTTGAGATTCTGTTAATGTCCATTTTTTCTTTTTAATATTTTATTGAATTTTTAATAAGGGATAAAGAGTTAGAACATCAATGAGAGAGAAACATCGATCAGCTGCCCCCTGCACACCCCTTACTGGGGATGTGCCCACAACCAAGGTACATGCCCTTGACCGGAATCAAACCTGGGACCCTTCAGTCCGCAGGCCGACGCTCTATTCACTGAGCCAAACCAGTTAGGGCTAATGTCCATTTTAAATGAGATAACTTACTTGGAAAGAAAACTGGCTTCTTTCCCAACCCCATTTCTGATTCTGAGTGAAGTATTTTATTTTGTAAAAGATCGTTTTTAAATGTTCACAAATTAGTAGAGACTATTAGAAGAAAAACGTGTACTTTCATAAAGGAAAATATATGTTCTAAGATGTGGTTTTAGTTAATACTTTCATTTTTATGACTTTATCCTTTTATGTTTAACCAGATGCTTTTCAAACCTATTAAAAAAAGTATATGAGCCTCATTGGATAGAGCATTAATTAGCCTGTGGACTGAAAAGTCCTGGGTTCAATTCCAGTCAAGGGCACATGCCCAGGTTTCGGGCCTGATCCCCAGTGAGGAGCATGCAGGAGGCAGCCATTCAGTGATACTCTGTCATCATTGATGTTTCTCTCTTTGCCTCTCCTTCCCTCTCTGTAATCAATAAAAATGTTTTTTGTTTTTTAAAGAAAAAGCATATGATTTCTATTAATTTTAATACTAAATATATACATATATTCTCCAACATAGTCTTTCAGGTCTTGTGTGTACTTAAAGAGGATAAACCAGTTACTGTGTGATAATGGAATTGCTCCTTCTCCTTTTTCCAGGTTGAACAGCTACAAGTGCATCACCGACACCCTGCAGGAGCTGGTGAATCAGAGCAAGGCTGCCCCCCAGTCTCCCAGCGTCCCCAAGAAGCCCGGGCCTCCCGTGCTGTCCTCTGACCCCAACATGCTGAGTAACGAAGAAGCCGGACACCACGTAAGGGGCACGGCGTGTTTTCATTCTAAAAACACGTGTGTTCAGCACTTCTGGGTGGTAGTACTAGCCTTACCGTCTTGGGAAAGGTAGTAGTAACTCTTAGAACATTGATTTCTTACCAGGGGTTAAGCTCAGGGTTCACGGTGTCCAGACATTCGATCATGCTAATTTCTTCTTTCTTTATTTTAGTTTGAACAAATGCTTAGGTTGTGTCAACGATCCAAAGATGAGCTCTTTAGTATTGCCCTTTATAACTGGCTAATCCAGGCTGACCTTGCAGATAAACTACTCCAGGTAAAATATGTCTTTTTATTCCATTATTATTAACTTCCCAGTGGGTAAAGCAGACCTTGATCTAATGTTTTTGTGGGATGGGAATCACTGGGTTGTGAACTGGGAGGCAGGACCTTTCTGTAGCTCTCCCGTTACGTCGCTGTGACATCACACACCAAGTCTGTGCTTCTCATTCTGCAAAATGAATACGTGGCATTTGATTGTTTCAAGGATGCCTTTTAGTTCAGAATCGGAACTTAGTAGCTGTGTTCCCAGGGTTTATTAAAAGATTTATAATTGGCCCCTGCTGGTTTGGCTCAGTGGATAGAGCATCAACCTGTGGACTGAAGGGTCCCGGGTTCGATTTTGGTCAAGGGTACGTGCCTGGTTGCAGGTTCAATTCCCAGTAGGGGGTGTGCAGGAGGCAGCCAATCATCATTGATATTTCTATCTCCCCCTCTTCTTTTCTAAAGTCAGTAAAAATATATCTTAAAAAAAGATTTATAATTGGATTACAGTAAATTCTTTTTATCAACCTAAGTAACTATCACAACAACTCTTTCATGAACTGTGATAAAACAGTTTATAATGAGAAAATTTACCCTCTCTTTTATCTGTCGTTGGATTATAATTTTGCTTACGTATCCATAAAATAAGGAACACCTGTTATCTTTAAATGTTATATTTCCTACATAAAGAGAAAATGTCTCTGACTTATGTCCCATTTCCAGTTCTCGTCCCCGTTTCTGGAGCCGCACCTATCCCGAATGGCCAAAGTCGACCAAAACAAAGTGCGGTACATGGATCTGCTCTGGCGGTACTACGAGAAGAACAGGAGTTTCAGCAACGCCGCCCGCGTCCTGTCGAAGCTGGCTGACATGCACAGGTACGGCAGCAGCTTCACTGGAGAATGGCTGTCACCCGCTGTATCTGTTACATACAGGTTCCATCGTTTAGAGAAAACTTCATGCAGGTTGTACAGCTCTAGAATTTGTATGCTTTTATTTGAACTTATCCGAAGTTTCCTCTTTACCTAAGACCTTTTCTGTTGAACTGTCCTCTAAATTCTCTTAAGCATGTCTTTGGATTCTTCCTACCAACGAGTTAATTATTATTATTCTTAATTAAACGGACTAAAACTGCTTAAAGTTGTTAAATGTTTTACCAGTTCCAGACTCATTTTCGGTACTCTGACATTGAATTAAATTACTGAAGAGGTCATAAAATACTGTTGCCGGCTGGTGTGGTTGAGCATCGATCCATGAACCAGGAGGTCATGATACATTCCTAGTCAGCGCAGATGCCGGGGTTTCTGGCTCAATCCTGAGCAGGGGGCATCCAGGAGGCAGTCGATGCCAATCAGTGATTCTCATCGGTGTTTCTCTCCCTCTCCCTGTTTCTCTCTAAAATCAATAAAAATATATATTTTTTAAATCCTGTTAAGAAAGCATTGGGGTTTCTAATGAGATTATTATATCAAAGACAGTGTAGTAAAATTGTGTGTATGTGGGTGAAGTAAATGTATAATTAGAGAATTTATGAATATTTTGTAAGGAAAATTAATCATTGTTTTAACAGGGAAAGGGTTAACATTAAAGGAGGGGATATAGAAAAGACAAGGGAGCAAGTGGAAGGAGATGAGGTTGCAAGAGTCAAAGACATCTTTATTGGTTTCAGAGAGGACGGGAGAGGGAGAGAGAAATAGAAACATCAGTGATGAGAGAGAATCGTTGATCGGCTGCCTCCTGCACACCCCACACGGGGGATCGAGCCTGCAACCCAGGCATGTGCCCTGACCAGGAATCGAACCGTGACTTCTTAGTTCCTAGATCGATGCTCAACCACTGAGGCACGCTAGCACAACTGTGATTTATTTGTTGCTTTCAGTTCTAGATCTCTCTCATTAGAAATCCTCTAATATTTTTTCAAGTTTCAGCTTGTGTTTTATGTCCCTTTCATATAAAATACTACATCAGACTGATGTGTTTGTGTTTTGAAACCTTACCAATTCACATGAGTAAAAACCATTGCTTTTCCCCCAGCACAGAAATTTCACTCCAGCAGCGACTGGAGTACATCGCGCGAGCCATTCTGAGCGCCAAAAGCTCCACTGCCATCTCCTCCACGGCCGCCGACGGGGAGTTCCTGCACGAGATGGAGGAGAAAATGGAGGTGAGTGAGGAGGACACTGAGCTCGTCCACACCCACAGCGTGGTTGCATGTTCTTCCCCCTCCTCCCCTCGCTGGGAGGGTCTGTGGCAGCCAGTGTCATTCGTTTTTGTTTCTTCTGCCTTTTCTTTCTTTTTTAAAAATATTTTTATTGATTTTTTACAAAGAGGAAGGGAGAGAGACATCGATCAGCTGCCTCCTGCACGCCCCCTACTGGGGATGTGCCCGCAACCAACGTACATGCCCTTGACCGGAATCGAACCTGGGACCTTTCAGTCTGAAGGCCGACGCTCTATCCACTGAGCCAAACCGGTTTCAGCTGCCTTTACTTTTCATTTATCTTCATGCGTAGGTATAAGTTGTAATAGATTTTAATGATACACACTTGGGTCACAGTAGTTTATATTGCTGTAGTTTAAACTTCTCGGTGGCACTTCAAAAGGTTTTTCCAACTCTTCCAACATGGAGCAGATCATAGCACGTTCACCATTTATTCTGGAAGCTAGGAGGTAGATGCATGGAGAAGAGTGGGCTCAACAGCCTTAACCAAGAGACCCCAAATGCATAATGGTCCCCATACACTCTCGCGTGACACGCTTCATTCTCACTGGCGTTCCTTTGCAGGGGGCTTAGGTCATGCTCAGACCTCCCTGTGAGGAGGCTGGCTACAGTTCTGGGAGGAGCAGGTGTGGGTGGGCAGTCAAGACTGAAATCCCTCATGCTGAAGATCTCAGTAGAGCTGCTGGTCTGTTACGGGTGAAGTCTTCATTAATACATTGATGTGATCACGTGGAGTCAGATTCTGGGAGTCATTTCTTGGAGTTCCTGTTGATTTTTCATCATGAAATCAATCCTTCCTTTTCTCCGAACTAGGTTGCCAGGATCCAACTCCAGATACAGGACACGCTACAAAGGCAGTACTCCCATCACTCCTCTGTGCAGGATGCAATTTCTCAGCTGGATTCGGAGCTGATGGACATAACGAAGGTAATGAAAAGCGGCGGAGTTCCAGTGAATCCCTGCCAATGCCTTGTCTCGTCTGCATTGGACTGTTGGTTCCATGGAGGTCGCTAGTGCGGCTGGCTTCCTCTTTCCGGGGCAGTGACCAGAAAGAACCTGTCAGCATCAGTGGGCCTGGGTAACACGCCAGCCTGGTCTTTGTGACCTCGCTCTTGTCTCGAACAAGTCGCCTCTTTATCTCCCCTCGCCCCTCTGTGTCTCTAGCAGTTCTTTCCTCCTTCCCTCTTGGACGTGGCTTTGGTGCCTGTAAGCATCCTGACACTTGCCAGTGTTCCCATGACTCTGCAAAGCTTGTGTTAGACAACATTTACGCTAAAAGGAAAGTCGAGTGACATCTTCCAGCCAAAAAAATAATGCACACGTGCTGAGTCTGTGTGGATGTGCTTGCCAGTCATTCATCACTTTTATTTATTTATTTAATATATTTTATTGACTTTTTACAGAGAGAAAAAGAGAGAGAGAGAGTTAGTTAGAACATCAATGAGAGTGAAACATCAATCAGCTGCCTCCTGCACACCTCCCACTGGGGATATGCCTGCCACCAAGGTACATACCCTTGACCGGAATCGAACCTGGGACCTTTCAGTCCTCAGGCTGATGCTCTATCCCCTGAGCCAAACCGGTTTCGGCTCATTCACCACTTTTAATCCATAGTTATGACCAGCTGTACATCATGTTTTCATTTCAGATTTTAGGAACTTCGGATAAAATCTGTGGTTCTTTGGTACTTTCAAGTCCTTTTTCACTATTAATTTCTGGGCCCGCGCCTCCGATTGGATGTATAACGTGGACATTTCCTCCCACAGCTTTATGGGGAATTTGCTGACCCATTTAAACTCGCAGAGTGTAAACTTGCAATAATTCATTGTGCCGGCTATTCAGACCCTATATTGGTGCAGACGCTCTGGCAAGACATCATAGAGAAAGGTAAGGGTGCGCTAGAGGGGCACGGAGCATGCGTGACTCAGTGACTTGGTGAGGGACGCGGGCTGCTAGTGGCTCAGTGTCCAGGGATCAGGCAGCTGCATGTGCCTAAGCGGAGCGTGCACGGAGGGGACCTGGACATGGCAGAGGGTCCTCCTGAGCAGAGTCCGGTGACCACTGGGGAGGACTCTCTGAGAGCATCATTCCAAGTGTGTGCCGCTCAGTAAGCGAGACTGGGACACTTCTCTAGAATTTCCCGGCCCCGGCCTGGTAAGACGACAGAATCTCAGAAACTAACAGAATACAGGATCTGCTCGTTATATTAAGTGAATATCAGTTCTCAGGGTTTTTATCCCTTGAAACCATAAAATAGCCGTTTGGGACACTTCACATGAAAAGTCACGTGGGTTTCTAAGGACATGTCTCTGCCTTTCAGAACTGAATGAAAGTGTGGCACTGAGCTCCTCGGATAGAATGCACGCCCTGAGTCTGAAGATCGTTCTCCTGGGCAAAATGTACGCGGGCACACCTCGCTTCTTCCCTTTAGGTGAGCGGGAACCGCGGCTGGCCTGCATCTTTCCTGTTTTCCAATTGTTTTCTTCATTTGCGTGGAAAAATATCTTTAGCGTGAACTTGCATCTTTCTTGCTGGTTAGTTGAGCAGCTTAGTTCCATTTCTCCTAAAAGAAAGCCCTCCACAGAACAGCAGGATTTATTGGTGAATAAATGGTGTGGCGCTTCCTTTGACCTTCCAAGGGCGTATATCTGTCTTGGGATAGTGTTGGCTAACAGACCATCGTGATATTGTTAAAATGGCTAGTGCTTTTGTGAACAGCTAGTCCCTGATTGATTCAACTCCTCTTGTTATACTGAGGGCATGTTTTTCTTTAAAATGAGGGTAGTTGTCTTAAAAAATATAACATGCTAAATGCATTCATTAGGTAGGTGGCCATAATTATTACGAATCATTTGTCAACCTACCCTATTTTCTTCAGCTTTAAAACAATAGAATCAACAAATTTATTTTTTTAGTCTTCACCTGAGCATATCTTTTCATTGATATTTAGAGAGTGTGGGAGAGAGAGAGAGAGAGAGAGAGAGAGAGAAACATGGGTGGGAGAGGAGGCCCAAGATCGAATCTGCAACTGAGGTTTGTGCTCTTGCCTGGAATCCAGCCCAAAACCTTTCAGTCTTGGGGCCAACTCCAACCACTGAGCAAACCCGCCAGGAAAAGCATCTCTGATTTAGTGCTCCTTAGGCAGAGTAAGGAAAAAAAAAAAAAAAACATTGTAAGCATACCCTTATTTCTTAGAAGTACATATGACCTGCTCTGACATTTCATTGATTAGAAAAACATATGTGTGTGTGTGTGTAAATATGTAAATAGATATATATACAGATATATATAGAGAGAGAGTATGTATATGAAACTTGTCAATTTTAATACTAAAAAGGCCTCAGTCTTCACAATTCCTTTTGAGGGTATTTCTGCTTTGACTCGGATTTTTTATTTCGAGCTCTATAAAGCGTAGGGTGACAGAGGTCTTCCTTTTTCTGTCAAACGGCAAACAGGCTCCAGGACACTGCAAACTAGGACAAGACTGGCGTTTTTAGAATTTTCACTCCCATCGAAATCTTGGTAAATCCTAGGGGAGACACTAGCCCGGCGGCACCTTTGCCCTGACTCTTACCCGTGGGTGCTCACATTGGTGCGGCTCAGGTTTCAGGGTCACAATAGGGTTTGAAGGTTCCTGTTCTGTCTGAGGAGAGGACAGGCAGTAAAAAGTGGGTGAGCACATTAAAACGATCAAAGTAAACAACTTGGAGTAGCCTTGCTTCTGAAAATCTGTTAAATCGAGGATATTGGAGTAATAGGTTAAAGAAATGTCAGCAGTGGGTTCTCTGCAATAGTGGGGTTGAGTGGTCTCTAATTTCTTGTAACTGCCAATGTTTTCCAAATTTACTAACTACTTTTTTCTTACTAAATTTAAAGTGTATAATTCAGTGGTTATGTGTATTGAGAGTTTTGTAACCATCACCACAATCAGATCGTTTTCATCACCCCAAAAAGAAGCCACATAGCAGCCACTTCTTACTTCTTCAGCCCTCGGCACCCACTAATCTGCTTTCCGTCTCTATAGACTTGTTTAGTCCAGTATATGTCTTATTTTTATTACAAAAATTTTTTTGAAAAAATATTTAAAAAACTTCCCCTTATGCTGCTTATTTATGAATAAGACCTATTTTTTTTTAAATAAGCCTTTATTGTTGAAAGTATCACATGTGTCTCCTATTTTCCCCCCATTGACCCCCTCCAGCTTGCCTCCGCCCCCACCCCAGGCCCTCACCACCCATTGTCTGTGGCCGTGGGTCACGCATATATGCATACACGGTCCTTGGTTGATTACCGCCTGCCCACTCGCCCTTCCCTCCGAGATTCCACACTGTTCCAAGCTTCCATGTCTCTGGATCAGCCTACTTTTTTGTAACAATCTTTTTTTATAATTTTTTTTTTTTTTTTTTTTTTTTACAGAGAGGAAGGGAGAGGGATAGAAAGTTAGAAACATCGATGAGAGATAGACATCGATCAGCCGCCTCCTGCACGCCCCCCACTGGGGATGTACCTGCAACCAAGATACATGCCCCCGACCGGTATCAAACCCGGGACCTTTCAGTTCACAAGCCAATACTCTATCCACTGAGCCAAACCGGTTTCGGCTCGGCCTACTTTTTAATATCAAGAGTTAACAATCCTACAACAGTACAGAAGTAATTACGTGACCTGAAGCTTGTGATCACTAACCTTATTGCAGTAAACATTTTACGTTATATGTGTACGAAATCAGTCATGGCATTGTACACCTTAACCTACACATGGTTATATGTCGTTTAGATCTCATGAAGCTGTGGGAAAGCGCTAACCATCCTGATCCGATCTGTTTCCCTCCCCAGATTTTGTTGTGCAGTTCTTAGAGCAGCAAGTGTGTACTCTGAGCTGGGACGTGGGCTTTGTGATACAGACAATGAATGAAATTGGAGTGCCCTTGCCTAGGCTGCTGGAAGTCTACGATCACTTGTTCAAGTCACGGGTAAGAAAATACGAACTAAAAGTATTTAGTTAAAGTTCAGGAACTTTTTCTACATGTAGGAGTTCGTATTCCAATTGCGTGTGTATAAGTCTCTCAATCTCATACATCAGAAATGATCAGAATTCATACTTTTAAAACCAATAATGAGAGTGGCTTTGCCTGCCATATATCATGATAAAATTAAATAACACTTTTTAATATGAACACAATAAAGTCTTTACTCTTGGAATAGGCTAAACACATTACATTAAGAATGACCATGTACTTCAAAGAAAATAACTGAAACTTGGGGTTTGGAGTGCAGACTTTTCTTCCCGAGGGTCCTCGTCCTCACAAAGTTTGGAGAATAAACTCGCGGACAGAGAGGCTTCTTTAATAAAAATGCAGAAGTTTATTGGAAGCAGATACAAACTCCATCTGGGCATGGGTGTCCCCAAAGGGTCCTCCCAGTGGGAAAAGCCTGCTCTCTCCAATGGGAAAATCAAAAAATCCCGCCTCGTGTCCTTCTGCCTCCAGTGAATACATGCTGCAGTTCTTTGTTTGAATCTGGCATTTTAATTGGTCCCTTTCCTTCATTTGGGACGCCCCTGCTTTCCTCATTGGTCATTCTGCTACCTGGTATTAGTTTCAAAGCTCAAAGCCCAGTGGTGCCCCCCTGTCTGCCACTCCTGACCCCCTCCCTCCCCCAGCCCTTATCTTGCTGGTTGGAGTCGCCTTAGATCTTCCAGCTGCTCAGGCCAGAGAGCCCCTGTCTCTGGTTTATGGCTGTTGTCATTGCTCAGGCCAGACCCCTCTCCCTGGGCATTTCCTGTCCTCTGTACAAGGAGATAGGCACCCTGGCATCTTCGCGTCTCCATTTATGTCTTCCTCTCCATGGACCTCCTCCTTCCCCAAACCTTCCTCATTAGCTGCCTAGCTAAGATGTATAAACCTCATCTAAAACGTCAGTGCTTAAAGGTCTTTCTTACTGATTAGACCAGTGATTTTCAAGCTTTTTCATCTCGTGGCTCACAAAACGGATTTCTAAAGTTCATCAGCACACCAAAAAATATTTTGTCAATCTGACAATTTTTATGGATTGACAAAAAATAATAGTATTTGCCTACCCTTTTTGCTCCAACAGGATGACTTTTTTTTTTTTTTTTTTGATTTTTTTACAGAGAGGAAGGGAGAGGGATAGAGAGTTAGAAACATCAGTGAGAGACACACATACATCAGCTGCCTCCTACACACCCTCCTCCTGGGATGTGCCTGCAACCAAGGTACATGCTCTTGAAAGGAATTGAACCTGGGACCCTTCAGTCTGCCAGGCCAACGCTCTATCCACTGAGCAAAACCAGTTAGGGCTAAAAAAAAATTTTTAAGAAGTCATATTGGCCCTAACCATTATTTAAATATGTTTTTATTGAATTCAGAGAGGAAAGGAGAGGAAGAGAGAAACATCAATGATGAGAATAGTTGATCGGCTGCCTCTTTTATACCCCCAATAGGGATTGAGCCTGCAACCGGGCATGTACCCTTACCGGGAATAGGACCATGACCTCTTTGTTCGTAGATCAAAGCTCACCCACTGGTGGGGTCAAAGTGACTTCTTTAAAAAATCAGGTGCCTGTGCCTGTATATAAAGATTTCTGGTTCCAAGAATTAACCAATCAGATGCAACCTTGTTATGCAACATGATCAATAAGATGAAACTGTTATGACCTACATATGTAGTTATGGGTCAAGACAGGGCATTCACACCAGATGGCCGTTATATTGACTGTTGTCATTTTTTTATCTGACAGTCTAAGGGAAAAGAGGTCAGTGCCCCTGACTAAATAGGTATTGCATGTATAAAAACATTTTGTGACACACGGATTAAAAGTCAGTTATTAGATTATACATTGTAAGTTTTGTCCGATAATAAAAGATCCAAATAAAACCTTGGGAACTAGATCATGTCTTTTATAGTGGCATCATCAAAATGTCCATATGCTTTGAAGGTATTTGTATCTCATTTAAGCCTCACAATGAACAGTGATGGAAATGAGCAATTAGTATTATCCCCTTTTCTACTGCATCTGACAAGGGCAGAAATCCTATAGAATAAAAGCATAGTATGCAAATTGTCCCCTCACCCGGGAGTTGGACCAGGAGCCGGGGCTGGCTGGGGGAAGGGAAAGAGGCCAGGCAGAGACAGAGGGGGTGAGTACCCGGCTGGCAACCACCGGGACCCTACCAGTGCTCAAATTTCATGCACTGGGCCTCTGGTGTTCAATCATCTGCTCAGCTCACATGGCTAGTTAACAGGGAAAACCAGGACTAGAACTAAGATTATTTCACTACTAATTTAGTCTCTCACTTACAGTAGGTTCAAAGTAAAAGAGATGTCACAGATGATAGGAAGAGACAGGTTGTTTCTCTTACCCCTGCTTCCTAAACAGGACATTTACATGCTCTGCAGAGCAGACTTATACGTCTGATATTCCTCGAAACAACATCAAAGTGCAGGTTTCAATATTGCTCAAATATTAATCATAACCAAGTAATTTAGTAACCACATAATATTAAGTACCTCTTTTAATATCAGAAGATTTTGCTTGGACTCTGATGGCTGTTTTAACTAACATAAATGGTTGGACAGTCCGTCGACACGTTTGCCTTATAACTCACAATGTCTATTTTCTACATAGGATCCGTTCTGGAACAGAATCAAGAAGCCACTGCACCTTTTGGATTGTTTACATGTACTATTGACCAGATACGTTCAGAATCCTTGCCAAGTTTTAAATTGTGAGAGGTAACTATGAATTAGATATTGCATTATTAAACGCTTCTAATAAGTACCTGGATAACAAATTTGGAGAGAATGGGGAAAGATACTCTGATTATAAAGAAGTATAGGAGATTTAGACTCTTTTTATGTTAATAACTATTTGAATGATACTGACCAGCATTTATTAAAGAAAGGTTAGAGGTTTTTTCCCATTTTTCAACCCTTGAATTTTTTCTACAAGTGAAAGAATTTATGAATTACTTCTAAATTTCTTCTGTTTTGAATTAGTGGCCAAGGACAGTTTAATTATGAGTTTGTGATATTATGGCCATTTTAAGATGTATTTGTTTGAAAAGGCTAAAAGATTGTAAAAAAGATTTATGAGATCTTCCTTTACTGCCTCTTCATTATGATCATCTTTAAAAGAAAAATGGTGGTTGTGGTAATCCACCTACCACCTGAGTTTCCTTACTCGTTTGCCATTTACTTAAATCACACAATCCTTGCTTGCGCTCCTATGAGGGAGTTAGGAAAGTTAGCAGAGGATGGAAGGAAGAAATGTTTGTAAATGCACAGAGTTGATCTGGTGTCTTTGCCTTGCAGGAGGAGATTTACGAACCTCTGCCTGGATGCTATTTGTGGTTACTTGGTTGAGCTACAGTCCATGAGCCCGTCAGTAGCAGTACAAGCCATCACAGGCAATTTCAAGTCTCTTCAGGCCAAATTAGAACGGCTTCATTAATTATCTTATGTATTTTTATCCACACGTTTTGATCTGTAAAATAAAATCTGACCGTGGTCCAGATATCAAGTCTTCTAAATCTAAAAAATTGAGAACAATTTTAATAGAAATGTGTTTTTAATAGGTGGCTAAGTGTCTATAAACAACACATTTACCAGATGAATTTTTTTACTATTTTGTTTTATAATAAGGTTAAAAAACTGAGGTTAAGATTTTTATCTTATTTCCACAAGAATAAGAAATATTTAGAAACTTATTTTGAATTTTACTGCAGGCAGAAATTTTGAATTTACAATATTCATTTTTAATTTAGTCCAAATATGTTGATAGCAAAATTTTGATAGGCTAGCTCAGTGGTCGGCAAACTCATTAGTCAACTGGGCTAGCTGAGCAGGCCATTTGCATAATTCTGGATTCTGTAACAATCCTTAAATATGCACACAAACACTCTTTAAAATTAAGGTATGGGTTTATCCTTGGAAAGAAATTTCCTCCAACTACTAATTTTTTCCGTTACAATCCTTGAGGATTAATTTTTGAGCAGGTGATAAACTTGTTTGTAACTAATGTTCTGTCTTGAAAATCTATCCAGGGAGATACTGTTTTTCCTAGTGTCTACCTATTCTTTGGCCTTGTGGCTGCGATGTTATTAGAGTAATGGTTCTCTAATAGTGTGCACCAACCAGGACATCAGCACATCCGGGAATTCGTTGGGAGTTCAGATTATGGAGCCATTCTCAAACCTGGGGAGTCCATCATTCCGGGTGAGCCCGGCCCCCTGTGTTTTAAGCAGCCCTGAGCCTGCAGCACACGCCAGGCCTGTGAACCCCTGCGTTCCAGGACGCACCTAGCTGCCGGATTGTGCTTCCTGTCAGAGCCCTCCCTGCCTCCCCATCAGTAACCACACCCACAGGTTCTACCCAAGACACACAATCTGTAAAGCACAGTGGTTAGTAATGTAGTTTTTAGGTTTTAAGAGAATTGGAATAATTAAACCAAGAGTCCCAGAGTCACGGGACGACGAGGGAAGAGGGGACCAGGACTGAGACAGGGACTCCTCTCAGGTGTACGCCCCCGGAGTGCTTGCCTTCTGTCTGTCGTCCCTGGTGCATGACTAACACTTTTTAAAATCCATTGTAGAAATATTTTTCTTTCCACTTCTTTGTTCTCCGAGATCATGAGTTGCCCTTTCCATATTTATTCTCTTAGAATTTGGCTCCCTTTCTCCTGTAACCATGTATAATATTTCCTAGAATGTTAAAATATACAACTACCTCTCATATTTTTTAGATTTTCAATTAAATTTTTTTTAATGTGGAAAATGAATGTATGCAATACTTGGTTAATTCTGTAAATTTAAGATTCTGTCATGTCTACTTAAACTGAAAGCCTTGCTTAAATATTAAAACCGAGCTATAACTCCAGTTCTGCTAGAATATATTTATAGTCTTGTTTTATATATATGTGTGTTATACATAACTATTAACTATGTATTTGTAATATATGACAATATATCATATTTATAATACATAACTATATATAATACATGTAATATGTATTATATGTAATATACTTCTAATATGTGTAACAACATATTATATAATGTATTAACCATATATAATACATACTTATAACAATATATCATGTTTATAAAATATATAGTTTTATTTTAAGTACATTTATGTACAACCGCATTAATATAGATGTTAAATATACTCAACTCACAATATTGAAGCTTCTTTCAAAAGGGCTGTATGCTATCGTGGCTAATGGTCCTCAGAAGCCACAAGTCTGAGCCCTGTCCCTTCTGTTCACATAGCACCTTTTGATGAGGGGCTTTCAGAATTCCAGCTGCTGGGCAGATGTCTTCACTACCCTTTGGGGAGGTCAGATCCCTAAAGAAAAGAACTCAGCCCCTCCCTTTTAGTCCTCTGGAACAGTGTTTCTAAAACTTCAGTGTTCACGAGACTCACCTGGGCGGCCTAGCAAACAGGTGATGGCGTTTCACCCCCAATGTGGTGCCGACACCGGTGGTCAGTGGTTTAAACGTGGCAGCACACTGTGCTGGCACATGTGCCCACTGCAGCAGTGTACACTGTACCTGGGACACGTTTATAGTGACTAGTAAACGTCCGGGCAATGAGTAATCAACAGAACGTATTTCGTGAAATGGTGTCTTCACTGCAGGCAGTGAGGGGTCCCTGAAGCCCTGGATGGTTACATACTTACATTTTAGGTAGATCATTGGTACGGCAAAATGCTTAGGAACGAAACGGCAAGGTAAAGGCTATTGATCCTGAAATGTGACGTATGTTCAACATTTTTTCAGTTAACAACATACCAGTTGCTAGTGACTGGTTCATTGAACCAATCTGCTAACCACATAGACGCCTCCACTTCTATGTTATTGTTAACTTCACCTAAAACAGGCTGTGGTGGCACAATCCTGTCAAGGAAATGAGGAACAGCACATTGAATTCAAGATGAATCAGTCTGCAGTGAGAGCCAGGCCTGTCCTAGCTCCAGCCCCACCTGTGGAGGAAACATGTCCATTGGGGTGCCCTCCAAAGGTGCTCAACCAAAAGGTGGTCACAGATGGGCCTCTCCCCTCCTCTCCAGCTTTATCATCTAGTCCTTCAACTCCGAAATGAGTATCACCGTTAACTTCCCGCTCCCCCAAATCCCACCCGTCACCAATTTCCAAGCAAGTCTGTTCAATATCCTCCATGGCTGTCCAACTGGCTCAGGTTTTTTTGTTTGTTTTTTTAAATATGTTTTATTGATTTTTTTTGTTTTTTACAGAGAGGAAAGGACCTCGAGGGATAGAGAGTTAGAAACATCGATCAGCTGCCTCCTGCACACCTTCCACTAGGAATATGCCTGTAACCAAGGCACATGCCCTGACCAGAATCGAACCTGGGACCCCTCAGTCCCCAGGTCGACGCTCTATCCACTGAGCCAAACCGGTTAGGTCCACCCCAATCAATTGAACAAATAAATATTTAAACATGTAATTGTCAAGATAAAGACTTTTCTTGCTACACATGGAGGTAGAGGCTCATGAAGAAGGTTTAATTACAGAAAAAGATTTAAACCCCATGCTCTCTGTCAGATGGGGGTAAATTTGCCAGCTTTTCACTAACACAATAGCAGCCAGACCGAAGACAGGCAGAGGAAAAAGAATTAAAAACGAACAGACTTGCCTCATCCAAACTTGCAAGAAACCTGCTGAGCCCCTGAGTTAATGAGCAAATCAACTTCTTTCGTTGTTAAGTCCTGTTTAAGAGGTTCTCTGCTACTCAAAATCGTTAGTAAGCATGAAGATGGCACTTACTTGGGTTCTCTTCCATCCTTTTCACATTCTCTGTTTTTTAAAACTATTTTTTTATTGATTTCAGAGAGAGATAAAAAGATTAATGATGGGAATCATTGATCAAGCCTGTAACCCAGACAAGTGCCCTGACTGGGAATCAAACCTTGACCTCTTGGTTCCTAGGCTGATGCTCAACTATTGAGCTATGCCAGCTGGGCTACATTCTCTTAAGAGTTGGTATTCTCCTCTAAACTCTTACTCATCAGAATATATTAAGGAGAGGTGAGCCCTGGCCGGTGTGGCTCAGTTGGCGGGGCGTCATCCCGAGCACCAATAGGTTGCTGGTTCAATTCCCCATCAGGACACCTGCCTGGGTTCAGACTCAATCACTGACAGGAGGCATGCAGGAGGCAGCTGACTGATATTCTCTCTCACGTCAATATTTCTTTCGCCCTCTCCCTTCCATTCTCTAAAAAATCAATTTAAAAACAGTTTTAAAAAAGGGAGAGGCCAGTCCTAGTCAGTGGCTAGAGTGTCAGCCTGCGGACCAAAGGGCCCTGGGTTCGATTCTGGTCAAGGGCATGTACCTCAATTGCAGCTCCTCCCTGACCCAGGCCCTGGTCGGGGCTCGTGCAGGAGGCAACCAGCTGATGTGTTTCTCTCACATTCTGTTCTCTGTCTGCCTTTCCCTCTCACTCTCTCTCTCTCTCTCTCTCTCTCTCTAAAAGATCAATGGAAAAATATCCTCGGGTGAAGATTTAAAAATAAATGGGGCGTGGGGGTGGCCAGGAAGAGGTCAGTGGGGGGAAAAGGAGACATGCGATAATATATGTAATACTTAAAACAATAAAGAATTAAAATAAATACAAATAACGTGTTTACTTTAAAAATGTCTAAATAAAATAAAATAAAACAAAAAAGGGGTGGGGGAGAGGTGAGCTTCCAGGGAGGGCTGAGGCAGAGGCGGAGGCTTAGGCACTGTCTGCAGTCCTGGCACTGGGCTCCGAACCCCGCAGCTAACTGCAGCTCCAGATGTTTCTGTGTCTCCTGCTTCATATCCAGCTGTTCTCTGCTTAAACCCTGCCTTAGCTCTTTCAGGTGGAGGGAAGTGCCTGCCCACTGCTCCCGGGAGCTCCCCGCTGCTCTGTGCTGTGTCTCTTAAACCAGCGGTTCTCAACCTGTGGATCTCGACCCCTTTGGGGGCCGAACGACCCTTTCACAGGGGTCGCCTAAGACCATCGGAAAACACCTATTTCCCATGGTCTTAGGCACCAACAACACACAGCTCCTCAGAGTCGCAAAGTGTAGCCATGTAGTTTACTGTTGTCCTAGGAAGACTGTTGCCCATGCTACACCACGATTCAAGACAACATTTCATTTATTTGTCATTAGAAATAAATATTTCACAATATACAATGACATATTGTTTTTGGGATGAACCCCTATGCTTTCATGATGTTCCATTTGTAACAACGAAAATACATCCTGCCTATCAGCTATTTGCATGACAGTTCATCACAGTAGCAAAATGACAGCGATGAAGTAGCAACGGAAATAACTTTATGGTTGGGGGTCACCACCACATGAGGAGCTGAATTAAAGGGGCGCGGCCTTAGGAAGGTGGAGAATCACTGACTTACACAAACAGGGCGATACCGGCCCCCCTCCGGGTCCCCAGCCAGTGTGGCACCCAGGAAACGTGAGGAATGGGTAAGTGATGGGAGAGAATCATTAAGGAGGGTGAGCCCTGGCCGGTGGGCCGGGGACTCCAGATTGACAGGGGCCCGGCAGCACCCCGCCTCCGGCCCCGGGAGTGGGTCACAGAAAGCGGGGGCCGGGGGACTGCTTCGGTCCGGAGGCGGTGCGGACTGCGGTGAGGCTCAGGCTGTGCGTGGCTTTGGGGGCGCCCGCAGCACCGTCCTCCGCCTCTGAGACAGGGGGTGGAGGTGGGGGGGGGGCAGTGTCCTCGCGGCGCGTTGCTCGGCCGCGGGCAGAGGGGCGCGGGCCCGGGCGCTGGGGGTTCCCGGCCCGCATCCTGGGCGCGGGGAGGCCCGCCTGATGCTCCGCACCGGCGCGGGGTGGGCGACGCTCGCAGCGGACCCCCCGCCCTAGCCCCGGGCTCAGGGTCGAGGGCCGTGCCTTCGGAACCAGGTCGGACCGGGCCGCGCCTTCGGAACCGGGCCGGACCGCTGTCGCTGCGGGAGCTGCTTTCCCGGGGCCGCGGGCGTGGGGGCCGCACTCGCCTGCTCGGGGCTCCAGCGCGGCGGGCGGCGCGCGGCGCTTCCTCTCGGGCCGGGAGGCTCCGGCGGCGGGTGACGGTTTCCAGGGAGACGCCGCCCGACGCCGGGGCTCTGGGAGGCGGGAGCGGAAGCCCGGCGCGCGCCGGCCCGGGAGGCCCGGGAGGCGCGGGGGGCGGGGCGAGCGGCGGGGGCGGGGCGAGCGGTGGGGGCGGGGCGGCGGGCGGAGCTAAAAGGCGGCGGCGGGCGGGGCCGGGAGCGGGCGCGGCGGTGCGCGCGGAGGGGAGCCCGGAGGGAGGCCTGTGGAGAAGAGGAGAGGAGACGAGGAGACGAGGAGGAGAAGAAGGAGGAGGAGGAAGAAGAAACCGGGAGCGGAGCACCGTCTCCCGCCCGCCCGGCGGGGGAGCAGGCGCCCTGGCGTCCCCTCCCACACACCCCCGCGTCGCCGGGGCGCAGGCTGCGTGTGGGCGGCCGCCGGGCCCGCGCCTCGCGCCTCCCCGCCCGCCGCGCCCTGCCGCCCGGCGAGGTAACGGCCGCCCCCGGCCCCGCACGGCCCTCCCCCGCCCCGCCTGCGTCCCCGCTCCCCCTCCGTCCCCCGCGTGCCCGACCCCTGCCCGGCCCGCCCCTCCCCGCCTGCCCCCCTCAGCCCCGCGGCGCGGGCCGCTGCGCAGCCGCCCCCGCGGCCGGGGAGGAGGACCCCTCGGAGCCCTGAGGGCGCGGGGCGGGGGGTGAGGGGTGAGGGGTGAGGGAGCTCCGGGGTTCGCCTCAGTGGGTTGGGGCGAGTTCGCTGGGCGCTGAGGACGGACGCGGGGAGGCTCGTGCGGGGGGAAGGGGGTTGGGGGGGGACCAGAGAGCTGGAGG